>JAHHFK020001439.1:0-155945 GCA_024533555.2 Aedes koreicus
CAGCGTAATTGTTGTCAATTATATCTATATTGTATCAAATAAACCTGATTACATATTCCTTTCAATTTTTGTATTCCTAATTTGATTAAAAACAGACTAAACAACATTTACCGAGTCATCTTGTGAGGTGTTGCAATATGTATACACAAGTGGGTATAATTATTCAACTTATCATCATCATTTCAATTGTTTAATCAGTTTCTGGAACTCAACATGGTACCGGATCATTGGTGACGAGTGAGAGTTATTGCCATTCGAAAGCCAGGGAAACCCGCGTCCGACCACAACTCCTTTCGACCCATCGCGATGTTATCTTGTCTTCAAAAGTTGTTGGAGAAAATGATCCTCTTCCCGGACAAATGGGCTACTTTGGCTCTAGAGCTAGGTATCGAATTCTCTATGGAGAAAACTGAGTTGGTAGATTTTTCTAAGAAGCATAACCCAGCACAACCGAAGCTTCAAATTTGGGGTAAGCCGATAACTCATTCCATGACATTTAAATATCTTGGCGTCTGGTTCGATACAAAGTGTACCTGGAGATCCCACATTGAGTATCTGAAGCGAAAGTGCCAGCAAAGGATCAATTTTCGATGTACGATTACCGGAACCTGGTAAGGAGCACACCCGCAAGATCTTCTAACGTTGAACCGTACAACGATTTGGTCGGTTATAGAATACGGTTGTTTTGTTTTCAGTCGGCGGCTCGGTCGCACATCATTAAACTGGTACGTTATGAGTATAGGTGTCTTCGTATCACGTTAGGATACATGCACTCTACTCATACGATGAGTCTTGAAGTGCTGGCTGGCATGTTGCCACTCTCGGATCGGTTTTCAGAATTATCTCGCCAACTCCTGACCAGGTGTGAAGTTATGAACCACCAGGTAATCGGACACTTTGAGAAGCTTCTTGAACTAAGTACTCAAACTCGCTTCATGACTTTGTATCATTTGTACATAATATAGGATGTCAGCCTTTCACCGAATGTTCCCAATCGTGTTTGCTTCGTCGACTTCGACTCATTTTGATTTATCCATGAAGTGGGAGAGCCCAGAGCATCATCGTCCTATGATTGCTCTGGTAATATTTGCTGCAAAGTTTGGCCTCATTTTTTTTCCTAAAACCGTTTTTCACTGATGATCATTGACAAAGGACTCCGCTAGCTTAGGTGTATACAATGAAAATTATAGCGTCGATCGTAAATATCAAGCTCCTTGTTCAGTTTTTTGTCGCTGAGTTAGTCTCGTTTAATCGAACTTTTTTGTTGTTGATAAAATCGATTTTTATTTATATTTTCAAATCGAGAGGCAAGTAATGATCTTGACTCGCACTATACTTGTTTTGAATTTTTATTAACAACAGTTGAAATTTTTTCCCTAACCTCGACGAAGCCGCGAGTTTTTCGGCTTTCCAAAGCTAACCTAGTTAGTAAGTTATTGTTGTTGTAAAAATGAAAAAAAAAACTCGGCTCCGTTATGCCTATGGCACTTGAGCCTCATAAATAAACAAGTAAGTTAAAAAAATGTCGAAAATTTGAAATCAAATTCCATTCAACATATTTTCAGCGCAAATTACTGGATTTTCAGTTTTGTTAATTTTGTTGAGATCGATTTGGGCCCATTTGATTGTTGTTGTTTTTATGAAGGACTTTAACCCAAACGTATCCATTTGGTCATTTCGGGTACCTGAACCGGATAAAAAATGTTCAGTAAATCGGAAAATTTCCCAGATTTTCATTTATACAATCCTTTTTGGAAATGTTATTTCAAAAATAGAATTGATTCCATACTTGGCCATAATCCGGTTCTCCGCCATGTTACCCAAACCTGGCAAAAAGAGGCCAATCTATTCAAAAAATGTCTCATTTGTTTTTTTGTGTACACTTTTGAATTTGGTTAAGTCGGACACCTACTTTTTTTCTTTTTAAGCTGTTTCTTTTGTTGCTTCCCTTGTGTCGTTTCTGTCTGGGAAATGGTCTCATGAGAAACCGAAGAACACATCTGCACGCAAAAAAAACCCGCAGTAGAAACTACCATTTCTAGGGTTGAATTAAGCGCAAACACCAACAATTTTCACCTGTCTTTAAATGCGTTTGATTTTACCATGCCTGCGATAAGATCAACGATGGTGGGGTTGATATCAACATGAGGTCTGTCAAATATACCACAAATGTTGAAGACTTTACCATAAACGTAGTTAATTTGACTGACATTTCATGGTAGTTTTAAAAATAAGCATAGTCGGGTAAAATGGTAGTTTTTACTGCAACATTTTTTTCAGTGTGGTACTGTTTATATGGACCAAAATATGTATGATTTTTGAAGATTGTTTCAAATGTTTTGCAAGGAATTGAGTAAGTTTCTTCCAACACAGAGAACCACCGTAGGAATTTCGACCACAAGGATATAAATGTAATTTTAATGCCTTTTCTGAAACTTAGATACAGCAGCCGTTCGCTAACTGGGCCAAGTGCACAGCCCTGTTAGCGGACGCTGCTCGGTAACTGGGCTGACATTTTAAATGTATGTAAATCTCGAGGGGGCTATCGATCAGATTTCGGTTGGGATGTTTCATTGCACAATACATAAATTAAATAATGTTTTATACGTTATTTCGATGTGGCTTAGTGCACCCCATTGTGAAAAATATTTGACTCAGTTTGTATAGAATCACGACTCAATTTCGTACAATTTAACAATTTTTCACTCCTCCACGAATCTTATATGTCTTTTACATGCCCCTTGCTGATTTTGACAACAAAATGTCAAAGCTGAATTTTGAAGTTTATTTGCTTTTTAACTGGGTTATAGCCAAGTTAGCGAGCGCCCAGTTAAACTGAACCCAGTTAGCAAATAGTTGCTGTTCCTGTACAAGTCAGTCTGGGGAATCCAAAACAAAGCCAATCTGATAAGTATATGCTGAGCAGTGGGATTTTCAGTTTTTTGTATTGCTTCGGGTCTATACGGGTTACGTTCAATTTTAAAATTTCATAAAGTGTTAATTACGGTATTTATTACATTAAGAACTGTTTCTTGTATTAGAGCTTGTACTTCAAACCAATGCACGAGCCCGAGATATTACGTGCCTCTCGTAATAAATGTGTCCTACAAAAATCCTAATTCGATCAAAAATCGCAAACTCTTATGGCTGGCCCACAATTGAAATCAAATGAGTTATAACTTTGAACTGTCAATTTGAATTTAACATTGGGTTTCCTTTGTTTTAAGCAATAAGATATTTCAATCAACTTGCCCAACAACCATAACCTGTGTTTTCACGAAAATGTTGTCGTGTTGTGTGCAGTGATGTCCGTTTCGTATCCTCTGTGTGGAGAAGGGAAGTGACACACTTTCCCCACACTGTTCCCAACTCAACGAGAGCGTTTCTCTTTTGTTTATTTTCACCACCGATCTCGCAAAGTTAAAGTGTACACTGAGAAAAATTCCTTGGTTGTACCGACAATTAAATCATGGTCAAGATGACTATTGCATATAATGTTACAATAACCATGGAAATGTTCGAATCCCCCCGAGTAACACATCTTCATGCTTTTATGTTGAGTAAGCTCCTTTGTAACGAAATCTAGTTGTATAAAAGTATTTTCAACCGTAATAAAACTTGTGTGCTGCTTGGGTATGGTCATGGTAACAAGGACTATTCCGGCCTTATAGTAAATGTTAAATCGACTTATTTTGAAGGTTGTTTTAACCATGACACCCAATAATGGTAAAATTTACCATCAATTTTTTCCCGAGTAGAGCATCCCTAATAAAAATTACATTGAAAAACACCAAAAATCTTATGTTCAAATACAGTGATATGAATGCTTGATACTATAGATGTTATTGGTCTTTGCGATAAGATAACAATTGAACATATTGCTTTTCACCATAGAATCAATTGTGATGTAATTACAATAGAAACAAACGGTTGTTAAGTATCGTAACAATATAAAAAATATTTTTTTTCTCGAATAATTATCTATTCATTTTATAGTTTTTGTTATTAATTCGAATTTTGCATGTGACAATTAGATATTCTAATGGAACAATACATGAACAGTAAGTTTTATTTCCCAACACTGAATCAATTACACTTGTAGTTCTGTTCTTTTTTATTCGGGATGAAGGATAAAGAATGAATCTTCTTTCGTACAACACAACGTTGATCTGGAGTTTAAATGAAGAACGCCCAAATTCACCGAGGCGAAAGGAGAGAGATTACTGCAGAGCGCGCCCCAGAGCACATTCCGGTGCGCGCTCTCAAGTGTGATTCTTGTGGTAGTCAATTGATTCTTGTGGTAGTCAATACATACAACAACCAATAGGAAACTAGCAAATGTCAAAATAGGCAATGTAGTAAATTTAAGTTGTGGCAAATCGGAATAATAAGGTGTAACATTTCTTCCTATTGTAAAAGGAATGTTCATCGAGCACGTTGCATAAACATTTACAAATTTATCTTGTTCGAGTCTTAACCACCTGGTTGAATGCATCAAACGTTGTGAGAAATCCTCAGCTAGAACAGATCTGACCCTGGTAACTGAAGAACCAACCTCTGATTCCGGATCAGGATCGGGTCGTTGACCAACTTGCATCTCCGGAGTACAGACGAGGAGCGAGGATATGACATGCGTAGACGTTTCCCTGGCGAATTCAAGACAGCCTACTCCTGATGGAGAAGTTGCCATCCCCTGACTGTACGGTTCCGAAATTCCTGTTGCAGCAATATTCGGTGAAGTGTCCGGAAGATGAGTACCTACACAGACGATATGATCGATGTGACGCTCCAAAAATCGCTCGTCATCCAAGCGTACACCATACCGAAGTTTTCCAACTTTCCCAGCAATGTTCCCGTACACACTTATAAATGTCTCGGACACGCACACGATCGCCGTTATGAACTCTCGCACTACATGGTTCTTTGTATTACCGACCTCGTTCCTCGAAGCATCAGGTCAATCCTGGATCTAATCTGCCAACCGAACATCATCACCGCAGGTGACTGTCCGGTAGAAGGATAAAGCATCTTTCGGTATGACAATAGTAAATTGCAGAGTTCCACGTTCAGTTGCGCCTTCATGTACTTCAGCTTCTGCATCATAGTTTGCACGTAGCGCTAGGCCTGTCCATTTGTTGCAGGGTATTAGGGCGCTCCCATTTTGTGTACCATCCGCAGGAATGTTGACAGTGCTGGGATGGAAACCTTGAGACACCGTGGTCACTCATGTGTGTACTGAGGGCATCCCAAAAGTTCCAAAAAATCTCACGATTCATCTGGATTGCAGTGTCAGCAGTGATGGAACTACATATTCGAAACTCTAGCCATTTGGTATAGACTTCGACTAGGATAAAAAAAGTATGTATCAGTGAATGGTCCGGGAAGTGCCGGGGTCCCCGGGACTCTTTGGAACGGTACAGTTCCCAGGGTATTTCCAGCAGTGTAACGCGAAATCTTCGCCGGTTCAGATCTGAGGGGTTTGGACAATCCATACACAAAATTTTGAAGGTCCATACAAAAAACGTGGACAATGAGGGGGGGGGGGGTTATAATAAAAAAAGACACTTTTTGCGTGACATAATTAATGGGCGTTCCCTTATCTGCATCAGCTAACTTCAGTTGAATCTGGAATAGAGCATCCGCATTGACATTGTGATACGCCACGGACGATGCGCACCTATCATCGCTACACCTTGCCGTCCGGTTGACGTTGTGACTTACAACTTGTGGTAGGACAATAGAATCACTGTTGTCTATGGTGTATTTTTCTAGCAATTTTGTTCACTATTACTCCGATTGTTTTCCCGATTTACAATTTGTTTATGCTATTTATTGATTTCACTAGAACCTAAGCCTATTATTAATTATCCTACGAATTCATTTCTAATGCTAAGACCATCCCCACCGGTGGGTTCGTATCTGGGTTCTATTTTGATGACTGAGAGCGTTCCTATTTTGATTTAGCCACCCACTTTCGCACCGGTCGTTAATTTAAAGATAACACAATAAGACTCAAATTTATTCTTTTTTTTTTTTTTTTTCGCTAAATATTTCGTGCAGTGTATAGTTTGAATACTCTTCCGTACAGGTTTTCGACGTTCTGGTCGGTCCAAAAGATTAGATCTTGAGAAACATCCAGCCATGCCCTACAAAGCACTTCGTTGTCTTCTTTTGTCCAATTCCATCCATGGGGGTTTTAATGCATCCATTTTTTCACAACATATCACAATAAATGTGAAATAAGCAAACAACACTTAAAAAACAAATTGGAAACACTCAAATTGAAATGAAAGTCTTCCATGTGAAGATGTTGTTTTAACGTTTCAACTTGTTTTGCTTATTTTTCTTCAAGTAGCAGAATTCATGTGGGGGTTTATTGTTTTGAAAAACTTGGCGAACTTGTTTTGGAAACTTGGCGCAGCCAACAAGCATGGTACGTCGACTTACGGAACCGTATTTTGTAATCAAAGGATTGCATGTAGGTTGTATAGTGCAGCATCCTCAGAGTTAAAATTACAGGCAATCCTTTGGGCTCTCCGAATATTTTGGTTTATCCGTAACGAAAACGAAACAGCAACCGTACAATAATTGAAAAAAAATTTTGACGCTGAAGATTATCGTGATAAATGTGGCTATGTACGTCTCCAACCCCGCAACTCGGGGGAATACTGAACGTGACAGGTGTCCATTTGCATTTGCACCTTCACCGCTTGAAAAGACTTCTCGGATTGCTTACTCCATAGATCATTGCACGGAATGTATTAACCTCACTTTTTTGACCGTTCAGGGAGCTTCTCACAGAGTGTTAGAATTTCAACTGCTCAAACGCAATTTTTCATTGGATTTTTTTCGAATTCTGTATGATTAGGTTCAGGAAATGATGTAAAAATAAGCACTGGTGTCTGTTTTTCGGCAATTTTACTTCTATCGTAATAAATTTAGAGCACAAAATCGCAAACCGATCTTACCGAAAATATTCTTAGTCCACGTAAACAAGCTCCCTGAACTGTCAAAACTGCATTGATGACGCCATTGTGCAATGATCAATTCAAACGACACTTCGTGTTTAAGTAGATTGTTCAGTGGGTAGAGGGCAGTACTCAGTACTTGAATGGGACCTACAAACGAGCGCACCTCGTCCTTATTTGCTAGCCCGTATCTCCTGGATAGCGTCCAACTTTTTCTGTATCTTATGGATTCCCTCCCCTCGATCAAGTACCCACAGTACTCTATTATTTACAAAGAACTCGCACATGTCTCGGTTCACGCGGATTCTGCTTTCAGTGCTGTTAATAAAGAAATTTTAACAGACGCGTGAAATTTCCCCTCGTTTGATTCCAAGCCATAGGAAGCGTAAATAACGAAATTGTTTGCAATCTTTCATACGCTATACAACAATGTTGCAATCTTCCATACAACAGACTAGATTCCGGCGTTATCTGGCTTAAATTTACCTGAAATTTCTCATTAATTTCTGCCATATCTAGCATTGTACATAAACATTAGATAACGCAGAAAATTAAATGTTTCTTTCTATCGGGCCCTCGCTACCCTCGGAGTAAGGGAGGGTAACGGAAAGTGAGAATTAAGTTCTTGAGCAATACAATTTGTCATGGAAATCGAAATTTGCAAGTTCTTACATAACGGTTTATCTTAGTTTTCGTATATTTTTTATTTTTTGAATCAAATTTTCTTTTTTAAATTTTTTATAATCCATGAGGCTTCAGCTATTTGATCAGCTTCTCTGAAATTAGCAATTATTAAATAGCCGAAACCTTATGGCAAGGTATAGATTCATTCTGTACGCTCTCGAATAATCTTTGATCTCCTTAAAAACTTTCTATATAAATATTAAAACAAACTACAAACTACTACGGATACGAATTATGCCACAAACTTCGGAATCCGGCATGACATGACTTAGCATCCACAGATAAAAAGAAACATTGAATTTTCTGCGTGATCTAATGCACATAAAGGGAATGCTAGGTTTGGCAGAAAATAACGGGAGATTTCATGTAAATTGTAGCCTGATAACGCCTGAATCTAGCCTGTTGTATGAAAGAATGCAAACATTGTTGTATGGCACATGAAATATTGCAAACAATTTCGATGTTTACGCCTCCTTTGGCTTGAAATTAAACGAGGGGAAATTTTACGCGCTTGCTAAAATTCATTATTTTTTTCTGTGTCGTAACTTCAAATAATATTCAGGAATATTCTGACTGCTAATTACGAAGGTTTATCAGTGGTGGTAATCCTGAAAATTCATCAGTCCATTCTGGAGGCAAACTGCGAATCACTGAAAGCTAATTGATGCGTCTTCACACAAGTGTTTACGGGAGTGCATGCGGCAGTGAACTCATTTGAGAGTACGTGAGTGCGACTATGCTAAAGATCATCATTCCACCTCAAGCGCACACTACAAATCTCGAGTAATTCATGATTAGGGCCTAAAAGCCATTTGTAAACAATGACTTTAAACGTTGATCTCTCACACGAATCACGAGAATCCCACTATATCCAGATACCCCATATGGTAGAACTAACATTATTCTACCAGATGCTGCTTTCATTCCACGAGAATGATTTAAGATTCAAGAGAAATCGACCTTTAAAGTCATTGTTTACAAATGACTTTTAGGCCCTAAGGGCTGTTCATAAACTACGTAGACTCATTTTTGAAAATCTCATACCCACCCCCCCCCCTCGTAGACGTTTCTCCATACTTTTTTTTTTAAATTTTGTATGGAGCGCAGACTTTGGTCAACTCTCCTCCTCCCCCCAGAAAAGTCTACGTGGTTTATGAATAGCCCCTAATCATGAATTACTCGAGAAATATGTTACTTCGCCACTGAGAGAAAGATCGATTCGCTTTTCTCTGTGGCGAGCGATAGTTGTATGCCTACACGGCCAGCCA
This sequence comes from Aedes koreicus, assembly GCA_024533555.2. Lineage (NCBI taxonomy): Eukaryota > Metazoa > Arthropoda > Insecta > Diptera > Culicidae > Aedes > Aedes koreicus. The sequence goes on from JAHHFK020001439.1 coordinate 8,921, forward strand.
GTTTAACTTAGTTTAGAGTCGTTTTTGACTCACTTTCTTGAAAAGTGGAGTCACTCAAATTTGAGTAAATGTTACTGGGATTGACAAGCCGACAAATTAAAAACATCCATCTGATTTGAGTCGATGTTTTTGATTTGTCGACTTTTCAATCCCAGTTACATTTACTCAAATTAGAGTGACTCCACTTATGACGAAAGTAAGCCAAAAACAACTCGAAACTGAGTTAAAATGGCTGGCCGTGTATGGTGCATTAACTTTCGTCGCAGCGTATCACATCCATGGAATGCCATCTCTCAGTGGTGTGTCACTCAAAAACAACGTTTACGCAATTCCGGGGCCCATGACAATTTATGGACTAAGCCTATGAGAGAGATCTGACCCCAGACAGACGTTTTACTTCATCTCATTTAGGGAACGTCCTCTAATTATGTCACGCAAAAAGTGACTTTTTATAACCCCCTCCCCCTTGTCACGTTTTTTGTATGGACCTTCAAATTTTTTTGTATGGATTGTCACATTTTCCCAAACCCCCCTCCCTCCTTAGTGCGTGACTTAATTAATGGACCTTCCCTTACCTGTGTATACAGAAAAGGCTTCCATCAAAATATCAACTAGCAATAACCTAATAGATGGCCCCACAGATTTGTTTATATTGGTAAGGGAAACATTGGTTGCCAGTCAAACTGTCAGATTTAATGTAGCAATAAGTTGCCTAGGCACCGCTACGGTGCAAGATGATTCCAACGTAATAAGATTTGAAATTTTTTACAACAAATTTGAATTGTTCTGTTCAGACTTGAATGTCTGTCTGTGATTTGACTGTCTGACGCCTGATTCATATTGAACAATATGGATATTTATTGGCACTTTTAGCACCTCAAAACTTCACTTACCTAGATCATGATGAACAAAGTGATGCTGATAGTGGTATCGCTTCATGTGGTAAAGATGTCCTCCGTTTGGACTTCCGTAGTGGATGTAGTAATGAATCATATCGTATGCGAGGTAACCTGGTGATACATATATGAATTCAATTTTCTATTCTATGTAAACATTTGTTCTGACGTACCTATCAGCCCACCGGCCAACATAATCTGAGGGTAGGGCAGTAGTAACCGAACCGGTTGGTAGAAAAAGCTAGCTAGCAGCACTGCCGGAACTGGGGGGAACACCAGCCGATAGGGATCGAATGGTACTTTGTGATGTAGGCCATGAAGCAGAAAATGGAACGTATGTAAGAACCGATTTTCCTTTGGGTCCAGGTGGAACACCCATCGGTGCAGGGTGTACTCCAGCAGGGTCCAAATGAGCACTCCGAAGCATAGACATCCGAAAACCAGTGGAGAAAGATGATCCCTTAGGGTGAGCGTTTCGCCTTCTTTGGATAGGTTATACTTTACGCCCAGGTGGATGATGTATATAATGGTAGGGATCCAGAAGACAGGCACCACCCACCATGGCGTTTTGGTGAGGTTTTCTAGCCACGAGGGTCCAAAAAGACGAAGTTTTCTGTCCACCGGCTTGTTGACCCAATCGACGTAGTGTTTGCCTAGGGTTGGGATTTGTACCAGCATTGGCTTGTACCAGTCCACAAGGTGCTGCAAGGGGTAAACATTTGAAATTGATAAACGTTATTTGCTGTAGCTAGAGTCACAATCGACAGCTGGTACAAGCGGTTGAATAATTTGTCAACCTGCGTAATCTATTTATGGGCTCACTTATCTATTTGCTTAGCAAAACGACCGTCACGATAAGATAGGCATTTCGACGGAGCAGAAAAACCACCCATCGGATGATTGATATTGAAAAACTAATATACCCTGCTTTGACTTGAACGTATCGTCATAGAACCTACTCACTTACCTCCATGCTGTCGTCGGTACTCTGAGGGATTGCTCCGTTGGTTCCGTTCAAGTGTTTTGTTTCGTTGAGACCGTTTTTTAGCCCGTTCACGTGGCCGTTTGCTATACCGTTGGTGGTAGCATTATTGTTTTTATCACAGATTTTGTACTCTTTCATAAGATATTTGGCGGCTGCCGAATGGCCTGGGGCTTTCTCAAACCGTTCCTGCATGTCCTGCTGGTGAAGGCCTCTGAGAGTGTTGATCCCTCCGGGATGTTTGTGGGCGAAATCGGTCAAATCGTAGACCGCATCCTTGTATCGAACTGTCAGGGGACTGCTTTTGGTCATTTTGGTGATTTATGTAGGCAGCAAGATGTTAGATTTTTTCAGTCCTGGTTGGTCAAGAAATAAATCGAAGAGAAGGATTAATCGTGAGGCTTTTTTGTGTGGGATAGATGCACTAATATTTTTTAGCTTGGAAATCAAACCGATCAAACAAGTATTCAAGTACAGTGTAAATATGCCATGCTGTCAGCAAATGAAAGCGCAAACACTCCAGGTCTCTAGATGTCAAACAGCGTAAAGTAGCAAAAATATTACTGCAATTACGCATGACATGTGATATGCCTTTTGTAAGGAAGGAGCTAAATTATCCCAATGTTATACGTACAATCAGATCATAATAAGATCACTATCACACCACGAATAAAACAAAATGAGAACACATGTCCGTTGGATACAATGGAGCAGGCAGTAGTAAACAAATCTACCATATTCCTCCGTTACCCCTACTACATAGCGACGCTTAATCATAATGATCGACTGACCCAAGTTCACGTGTATTACAAGTAAAACTAGATATCGATTTCCACCGTGATAAGCATTTTCAAGTAAATCGACCGCGAATTGCTGCAACGCTATGTAATTATTTACATGGAATCAATCATCTATCAGGAGTCAGGCTTAGTTCTTGAACTGGAGTGGTGCATTAAATATTCACTCGTACGACCGCGTGTATACAAGCGTATTTCAGGAAAGAATGGTACATGCACTGCGTATAATGGCATATCAGTCCCATGTTTGCTTTGAGTTCCTATTTATTTGAGCCTAATATTCCATTATGAGTTGAGTTCAAAGCGGCCAGAAGCTCATTCAATTTGGTCTAATAGACGTTTGTTTTCATACATTCGTGTTTCAGTTTATGGATTATTATGTATTATGGATGTTATGTTCGTAAATACCACAGAGAGTATGGTAAATAGTACTGCAACAAATATTCGGCCGGCCTTGGTTTCCTCACTGCTGACCGCCAATAATGGCATCAGTAGAGAACGACATAGATGCGTTATGGAATCGTGTCGATTCGATCAAAAAACAACCAAACAATTTTAGTACCGAAAACACGGTAAGCAAACGCTCCACGAAAAAAATTAAGTAGTTTTTTTTAGCTGCAGAATATCGTATTAAATGATCGAGAAGATGATTTTGCACGAAAAATGTTATACACCATCTGCAGAATTGATAATTCTATCAATCTGACGCAAGAAACTTCCATCAGATTTCCATATGTTTTCTGAACCCAAAAACACATTGAAACGCCTTGTTGATTCACTTTAGCGCATCAATGGGAATGGGTGTTACAGTCAAAATATGATCGCATGAACTTTGCCATGTGGCACGCAAAAAAATGTTTTTGGGGGGTGTGGGAGAAAATATATCTTTTTTTTTTTTTTTTTTTTTTTCTTTTTTTTGGGGGGCAAGAAAAAAGGAAAATGGGGGGGGGGAATTGGACAGGGGGGGGGGGGGGGGGGGGAAAAAAAAAGGGGGGGGCGGCAAAAAAAAAACTTAGGCTGTGAACCATTTGGCGAAATTTTTTAACTTTTGGTTAAAATTTGACAGTTCGATAGTAATTTCCCCTCCGGTTGAAAATAACCCAGCTCTGGAGCATGGTTAATTTTGACAGCTCGATAGTTATTTGTAGCTCCCAAAGTGATTTGAACAGCGAGCTCTATTTCTAGTCGAACATGTTAAAAGGACGTGTGTGCCCAAATGTAAAGAGGTAAAAACATCAGATGTTTTTACAATTGTGAATAAATTTATTTATATGCAATGGATTTTAACCTGGGTTTAATCACATTTCATGAGGTGTGCTAATAGAATAAGGTAATTCAAACTTAAATCACATTTAATCTGGGCTTGTTAACATTTGGCACAATGGCCTTTTTCTTATATTCGGCGAAGAAAGGTGGAAACTAGTGCTTCGAAATGGAAGGCAAGCTAAAGGCGAAAACAAGTATAAATCATAACATTACGAGTATTGTTTTTATATGGCTAATATTTGTCTTTTTCCAGTGACCGTGGCAGAAGTGGTCAGTTTAATAAACGCTCGGATTAATCAAAATGAAATGTTTACCAGCAAGTGTTTCGACAAAAAGGAGGCCTGGCGGTAAGAACTATTTTATTCATGCATTAGCGAAATATTTTACCCATTTGAAACGATTTTCAGAACCATTCAAGAAACATCGGGGCTGCAACACTTTTCTGTCGAGCGGATCAAGACGAAGTGGAATAATTTGGTAAAGAAATACAAGGTAAGTATACTTTTATAGATCGTCAAACAAAGCTGTAAAAACACTTTTCATTTCAGCAACTCATCGCTCCCTCAACTGGAGGTGGCACCGAGAACGGAGAACAGAGAGCCGACCAATGGGTGCACTTCATTAAAATGCATGAACTCATGTCAACGAAGCATACCTGTTATCCTCCACTCGTAGTCAACAGCAACGGGGACGTGATCAGAAATGCACCTAAAATTCCGGATACTGTTCAGGGTAACATTGATGATCCTGCGGATTTCAACGTCAGCGATTACATCGTTTTCGATCCGGAACCATTTCCCTGTACTCCCGACGAACGCATCATCGAGCCTCTATGCCAAATTCAACCATTTCACCTGTGGCTGGTCCTTCTGACTACGAACGTCATCGAAAGAGTCCTGGTGTGGAAGATCCGGAAAACAGGATTCAATCCGAGAATAAGAGGAAGAAACGATACTCGCAGCAAGACATGTTTGAGTGTTTTCGAAAAGAATCCAAACGGAAGAGGAAAGAAAGCAAAAAATGTCTTTTGCTCTTGAAATCAATCGCTCAGTTACAGAATATTACTGTGCCTTTCGACAACTCCAGTTCATCAGATTCAAATATGTAATATGTGAGAGAAGCGTAGCAATAGCTTATTCGTAACCAACCTGAATTTTAAGCTTTCCTTTGTCAACTTGATTGATTTGATGGGAAAATAAAAAAACGATCCTGTATACATTTATTGCACTACAAAGAATGATGCGTTAAATTCCATATTGGTTGTTTCGTGAGTTCTGTTGATTTATAATAGCTATCAATTCACCCAAAAGCTGCAAACGAAAAGTAATACCTTCCCCTGTATCGGAAACAGGTTGATATTCAGTTTCATTTTGACTACTTTGTGTGGGTTCTTCTGGTACGTCCAAATCAGCTTCCATTATATCGTTCATATCCACACAGATATTATGTAAGACACAACACGCTACAATAGTTTTTATGCAGTTTTGTATGTTCAGTTTTAGTTCCTTATTAAAAATACTTCGCCACCTCGTTTTCATCTGACCAAAGACGCACTCAACAATGGTTCGTGCTTTACTGTGGACATTATTGAACCGTTTTTTAAGTGCGCCAAGCCTCCTCCCAACAGTTTCCTTAAATGGAGTTACTATAGCAATTGGGTACAGGCTACATGGATAACCACTATCACCCAGTAAGTAGTAACCAGGAGGAGGATACAATCTCTTGTAATATAGTGAACTATTGTACATTACTCGTGTATCATGGACACTACCGGGATAACCTATGCATATGTCAATGAATTTGAAGTTACTATCACAAACGGCTTGACATTGGATAGAATAACTTAGTTTACGGTTAATATATTGGTCATAAAGAGAAGTTGGACATTTAATACGAATGTGAGAACCGTCAGTTGCCCCTACAGCCTTGTCGAATATTGGTATTCTAGCTCGGTTGCAAACTTTGTATGCAATATTAGCCAGTTCCTCTTCACGAGGATATTTGATGATTTGTTTTATTGAAATGGTAAGCGTAAAGTTTAGCAACTTGTCACAGATTCTCTTTGTGGTGTTTTTAGGGACGTCAAACACTGCACCAACAACTCGACGGCTTGTTCCTGTGGCTAACCAGAAAAGGAAGATAGCAACTTCTATTTCTACTTCCCATCCAGATCGTTTTTCAGCAATCAAGCGACACATTTTCAGGAACACAGCAGCTGATACCCTTAGGTGATCTTTTATAATATCCGGATTTAAATTCAATATCTCCGTCATGACCCTGGATCCAGGACACTTCATGGCATATCTCATTCCCTTAAAAATAAATTCATTTTTATAACATGAAATTTGCAGTCCAAATATTTAGTCTTACGATTCTTGGAGATGGAAGCATACAATGTGTAAACATTTCAGCTGAATTATCATCTGGCTTAAAAAAATAATAATAAATCACAAAAATCAACGTAAAGATGTATATTTCTTCCGACTACATGATATTTAGAGTTTTTCTCAAGGTTTATTTTTTCCACGACTTCGCGAAATTTCTGATCAACGACATTCAATTCGACATGGAGTTTTCATAAAGGCCAATGTCGCAAACGTAAACAAAGGCTCCCTCCCCAAATTTCTCGAGAATGCTAACTTAATCATACACACAGAAAAAGTTTTTTTTAATAACAATGATATTCTGTATTAAAAACAACAATAAAAATTATCATTCCCCGGCTTATAATTTTTGTTGTTGTTGAATACAACAATAAATCTTTATTGATTGAACATAGAATATTGTTGTTTTCAAAATATGACAAAAAAGCAAAGAAAAATATATTTTGTTGAATTAACAATATTTTTTTTTTTTACAAATACAGAATCTTTTTGAAACAAAAAACAAAACAGTTGCTGCCAACAATTTATTTCTTTGAAACAAAAAAAAATAATGTTGCGGCTCTAATTGATATTTTATACATGAAGAATTTTATTTTTGTTTTAAATATTTTAATTGTCAATTTAACCAGATTGTGTTTTGTGTCGAAATAATGCAAATGATTTGGATTTGGTTTAATTTTTATTCAACATAAGAATGAATTGACAAACAGTCCAGCTGCGAATAAGTTGAGCTTGTCCAATGATTCTGTTGACGGTAACGAAGGATAAAGGGCGAACACGAAATTATTGCGACACATTCAACAGGGCATAACCTTTTTACCATTGGGTAAAAATCAACCAAATTTTGCACACTTTCTCATTGATGTGTATTGTTTACATGCTGTCAAACTCGAAGTCAGGTTTTTCGATTCAACGAAAATGGAGGTGAACCAACGCGAGTCGAGAGAACAAATTCTTTCCAAACACCTGGAATTTCCTGACCTGTCGCACCGGCAGTTGGGAAAAATGTTGAACATTCACCATTCAACCGTCTCCAGAGTGTTGAAGCGGTTCCAGGAGCGGTTGACGTTGGACCACGGCAAAGGAGCTGGAAGAAAACCGGGACCGGAGAACAAAAAGACGGAGGGAAAGGTGAAGCGGATGATTAAAGCAAATCCCAACGTCTCAAGCCGTGATTTGGCTAAAAAGATCGGCATGTCGCAGAGCTACGTCCAGAATGCAAAGAAGAGAGCTGGACTACATACAAACAAGGTACAGAACTTCCCAAACCCCGATGAGCGGCAACAATCGACGGCTAAAACTCGGGCACGGAAGCTCTACGAGAAGATGCTGACAAAATATGGCTGCTGTGTGATGGACGACGAAACGTATATAAAAGCCGATTTTAAGCAAATTCCGGGGTTGGAGTTTTTCACCGGCAAGAGCAAGTTCTATGTGGACGACAAATTTAAGAAGAAGAAAATGTCGAAGTTCGCCTCCAAATATCTCATTTGGCAGGCCATCTGCTCTTGCGGACTGAGGACTGAGCCTTTCGTGACAAAGGGCACAGTAAATGGCGAGATCTACAAATCTGAGTGCCTCGAGAAGCGCCTTTTGCCGTTCTTGCAGCAGCACGACAAAGCTCCGCTATTTTGGCCAGATTTGGCATCATGCCACTATTCTAAAAGTGTCCTGGAGTGGTATGAGGCCAATTCTGTCCATTTTGTTCCAAAGGACATGAATCCGCCAAACTGTCCGGAGCTGCGCCCGGTGGAGCAGTACTGGGCAATGATGAAGCGGGAACTTTGGAAGAGCAAGAAGACAGTCAAAGACAAGAAGGACATGTTAAGAAAATGGAAAAAAAAACTGAGAAACTGGTACCGGATGGCACTGTAAAGACTTTGATGGAGGGCATCAAGCGAAAATGCGTTCAATTTTACACTCAAGGCTCCATCGAATAACTTTTCTTTTGATTTTTGAAGTAACTATATGTATAAAACTACCCTAAAATTTTGGTTTGATTCTAAACATTATAAAAAAATTGGCGTGACATTTTCGGTGTCGCAATAATTTCGTGTTCGCCCTTTATCCCTTTAATTTTGAATGAAAGAGCATTAATCTAAAAAACATAGATTTTTCTAGATTCATACCTATCGCTCTCCTCAAAAATTTAATCCATACATGCATTTCTTTTTCGTTCAATTCGACAACCTTAAATATTTAAATGGTGTACTGATTTTCTGCAAATAGAAAATAGACTTTAAAATTCGCATTTCATTACAAATTTTCAATTTCTTACCAGGAAAGCAACTCACAGATTGCTAAGAAAGTCCAAAACCAAGCCATAAATTGACAAGCGCGACGTTAACTTCCTCGACCTCTTCAAATAATATTTCCTCCGGCGAGTCCGCTTTGCTTTTTTAATTAAAGCGTAGAAATTGAGGCTTCGAAACTGGCGCATTCGGAAATATTGAAAACCTACACATACATTGACAACTGTAAAACAGTAATTGTTAGGGAGTTGTAGGTTTTTAAATCTGCAATTTTTTTTTTAAATTGATTGAAATTATTTTTGAGCACAAAAATATAGCTTGTTGAAACTAAATTTTTTTTCTTACTTTGGTATTGAAACAACAATCAGAATTGTTGAAGCAACAAGAATAAAGTATTGAATTTAAAAATAAAATATTTGAAGTTTCAAAACAGTTCAATAATTTTATTTTTTAAATCAAAGAGGTAAATTTTCTCTGCGTGTAGTATCACGATGATGGAACAGAAGAGGAGTTCCCCTTTCAAATAGAAGTGGTAGTTTATTTGAGTGAGCTAGCATTTTCAAGAAATTTGTGGAAGAAACCATTGTTCACGTTTGCGACATTGACCCTTATGAAAACTCCATGTCGAATTCCAAATAACTTTGCATCTGTCAAAATTTCAAATGGGTCGTATTCATAGTTAAGTTTTATCTATTTGAGGGGAAATAACCAACGAACTGTCAAATTTTAACCAAAAGTTAAAAAATTTCGCCAAATGGTTCACAGCCTTAAGAAGGTAGTGACTCCAAATTACGAAGATAAACAAAACAAAAAGACTAAAAATGATCCTGGGAACTGTACACTGACGAAATTCGATTGGGAACAGATTCTTGTATACGAAACTTTTGGCTAAGAAATATCTGGTTTGACAGGGTGTCTGTACCTGTACCTCGATAAGTGCCTTTTTTTTATGGAACCAAGACCGTCAACCAGGAAATTTACGTGAACGATTGTCTGAAAAAAAAGGAGTTGTGTTTTTTTAAGCAACAAGATTGTTCTTTACAATTGAGGCCGGATTTGGCATCCTGCCATTACGGAAAAGGCGGTATGCTACCAACAATCGGAAAATATTGGACCATCGTCAAGCGGAACTTGAAGATGGCAAAAAAAAAGATTGGAAGCGTGAAGCATTTTGAGGCGAACTGGCGTTCTACTGCGAAAAAAAATGAACGTGGTATCGTGTACATAATCTGAAAGCAAGATTTAAACGAGTGACTCGATTAACCAGAAGCTTAGCTGAATAATTTAAGAAACAATTACTTCATTTTTTAATAAAAAGAAATTAATCAATGAACAAATATCGTAACACCCTTCATGGTTCAAAAGTTGCTATACTTTCTACGAAATTTTTCTACTAGCTCTCTCTCTCTCTCTCTCTCTCTCTCTCTCTCTCTCTCTCTTTCTCTCTCTCTATTTTTTTCCTACTAGCTTTTTCCTGCGGTGAAATCTTTACTTATCAAATAACTGCGAACAACTTCAGGGAAACTAGGAAAATTTAAACTTACACTTCTCTTGTTCACTTTTAAAAAATAGAAAATAGAAAACTGAAACACTTTCTTCAAACTATCGCAAGTAAAAGTCGATTTAAATGCCATTGAAAATATACCCTTCTTCTCTGCAAATGATGTGAAAATGAGATGAAATTTTCAATTTAAATGACATGCAGAAATCATTTAAAATTCCGGGAAATGGGGGGGGGGGGGGGGTAAGTCCTTCAAAAGAGACTCTGTAGAACTAGAACGGTAGAACGGTATGTGGCCGTGTCGATCTTGGAATGGTTGCTATGTCAATGGATGACGTCAAAAGTACATACTCTTCTACATTTCACCACACCATCCGAACATATGAATGTAATCTACAGCCACGTAATTACTGATGTTTTACGTTGGCCGCTTCCGCATTCTTCTTGTCGTTTTATACGGCAAAAAAACATCCCAAGCTATCTACGCCTTCATCCAAGATGGATCGTCGTACACTATTTTGGACAACTGTGTTGCGAAACGGCTTGGAATTAGTGAGAAATTAGAACCAATTACCCTGAAGTGGACTGGAAACGTGACACGGGTCGAGCCAAAGTCACAATGTGTGCAACTCGACATCTCTGTCAAAAGTGCCTATTCCCGATTCAAGCTATCCAATGCTGGTACCGTTGATCGTCTTGTTCTGGCTATGCAAAGCTTGAGTACCAGGAACTTGGCAATCGTTTAGCCCATTTGCGATGTTCTCGATTCGAAGACTATGAATTAATTGAACCCAAGCTACTCATCGGGCTAGATAATTTAAGATTATGCGTTCCTCTAAAGTTACGAGAAGAAGGGCCATCACACCCTATCGGTGCGAAATGTCGACTGGGATGGAGCAATTGTGGGTGTGTTCCAAACCAAACGACCCAATCTACGATCGTCGGTTTTTACGCTGAAACAGCGTCCGACCATGATCGTGAATTGAACGAGTAACTTCGGGACTATTTCACTCTTGAGGATGTCTGGATTGTAGATTCTCGTCATGTTCTGGAATCAACTGACGAGAAATGCGCGAAACGGCTGCTGCTTGAAACAACTCGACGCACGTCTGGGGGATTGCAATACGAAACCGGCCTTTTGTGGAACACTGATCACCAGAACTTTCCCGAAAGTTATCCTATGTTGGAGCGACGGCTTTAGCGAGAGCCAGAATTACAGGAGCGTGTACCGCAGCAGATTATGGTTTAAGAAAAAAAAAAAAGTTATGCACACCGGGCGAGTCTGACCGAATGACATCTGTTGAAGCAAACCCGTGGCGTCTTCCTTTAGCCGTTGTTACCAACCCCAGAAAACCTGTAAAAGTTCGACTAATCTGGAATGCAGCGGCCAAAGAGGACAAGGTCTCCTTTAACTCCCGTTTACTGAAGGGACCGGTTTTACTGACTCCGCTTCCGTTGGTTCTATGTCAGTTTCTCAAATATCCATTAGCTGTAAGAGGCTATATCATGAAAACGTTCCATCAACTAAGGACTGCATCGTTAATTATGAGTACACCTTTCTGTTTGAAAAAGACTTTGACTTATTTTGACAGCAGTTTAGTGTTAATGTGTTGCTTGCCTTGTAAACAAACAAAAACCCTCATTAAAAGTTAAAGTTTTACTTCAATCGGAACAATGCGAGGTCTTACGGATGAAAAGTGAAAATTGATTATGACCAATTTCTGCACTGAAAAGGCATTGTCGCTAAGAAAATTAGCAAAAGAAGAAGGTGTTAGTGTCTGTGCGGTCCAAAATGCGATCAACCGGTTTGTTATGCATAACACATTGAAGGACTTACCCGGCCGTGCTTGAAAAAACCCAAATTTGGACAAACAAATTTTGAAAGTTTTTGAAGAAAAAAAGGAGGTATCCATCAGTGGTTGCGCAATAACGTCTAGAACGACGATTGGAATGGTCCAACCCGCAAAAGAGCAAAATTCCCTCAAGACGTACCGGAAACAAAAATGTCCGAAACGCAGCCAAATTCAGGCGGATTCCATGAAAACTTTGAGCAAAAATGACATGTGCATTATCATGGATGACGAGACGTATGTCAAATTGGACTACAGGGCACTTCCAGGGGTACAGTTTTACACCGTGAAGCGTGGAGCGGATGTCCCAAATTCGGAGAAATCGATTTTTTTGCGAAATATTTGGAAAAAAGGTGTTGGTTTGGCAAGCAATTTGCCAGTGCGGTATGAAATCGACACCTTTTTTCACTACCGCAAATATGAACGCCGAAATGTACCGGAAGGAATGCCTGCAGAAACGAATTTTACCACTAATCCGAAAACACAAAGGTTCGACACTGTTTTGGCCTGATTTGGCATCCTGCCACTATGTGCGTGCCACCTTGGACTGGTATGAAGAGAACAATGTCCAATTTGTGGAAAAGGCGATGAATCCTTCAAATTGTCCGCAAATAAGGCCCATTTAGAGATTTTTGGCTTTGATGAAAGGAAAGCTGCGGAAGAAGGCTAGAGGAGCAGATGACATCATCAAATTAAAAAAAGACTGGGTAAACGTTAGCAAAACCATCGATGGAACGGTTGTGCAAAACCTCATGAGGAACATCAAGAAGAAGGTGCGAGAGCTGGCCAGATCTACGAAAAATTAAATGAATACTGATGTTATGGGCTTTTTTGATGGTCAATAAACAATGTTAATGAATTTGAGTTGGAAAATAAATAAAACATATTTAAATACGGAAATTTTTAGGTGTACTCATAATTAACGGTACAATCCTTAAGAATACGCCCACCTAATTGCCAATCACAGTGTTTCGTATACCGTGACTGTCCAGTAGATCTTCCTCAATTCTACGTTATGGATGTCACCACATTTGGTTCGTCCTCCCCGGCATCGGCGTAGTACGTTAATAACCGCAACGCAGAAGAGTATGCCAGCGAGGACCCGAGAGTCGCAGCAGCTATCAAGAACAAGCAGTTTGTCGATAATTACTTGGACAGCTGGGAGAACATAGAGAGGCTATTGCAGTGTAAAACGAGGTCAAATTGGTACACACTAAAGCGGGCTTCCCTCTCCGTTGCTTCCTGTCCAATAAACTTGAAGTTCTGCGAGGAATAGGTGAGGTTGCCGAAGTGGAATCCAAAAACCTACACCTGGAACGGGATGGAAAACCCGAGTCGGTGTTGGGGATGAAGTGGCTTCCAAATGAAGATTACTTTATGTATGCATACGGCGCAAGATCTGCAGCAAATTCTGACCCACGACCATGTTCCTACCAAGCGCGAAATAGCTTAAAGGGTGTCCCATATCAAATTGCATCACGAAAAAATAAACGCTGTAGAAAATTACCCATTGTGTATTTTCTCTTGAAAATTTGGGTAGAAGTTTAGAATGTTTTTTTTTGTTTTATTTCTATCGCTGTCAGTTTTTCGAATATTAGAAAAAATGGTGTCACCCGAAAAGCAACGTCGCGAATTGTTTTTACGCAAGCACCTGGAAAATCCTCAACTCTCTCATCGGGACATCTTAAAACAACTCGGAATCGTGCAGTCAACGGTGAGTCGTGTGATAAAACGTTACTACGAAACTCTAGGCAGCAAAGTAGAAAGTAGAAATGCGGTCAGAATGAATGTTCTATTAGTGATCAGGATCACAAGCGGGTCGTGAAACCGTTTAAGCGGAATCCCAATGCTTCGGTCAGGAATGTGGCCAAAAAGTTGAATCTGTCCACGTCTTTCGTTCAGAGAGCCAAAGAACGAGAGGGACTGCATACGTACAAAGTGCAGAAGGCTCCAAATCCGTGACGAACGGCTATGATGAAGCAGGCACTACGGAAGCGTCTCAAGGAGGTCAAATCTGAGGAAGACATGATGAAAAAGTGGGTTTCCATACAGAAGAAGCTGAATTAATGGAGCTAAGCGTAAGGTGCGAGCATACGGTTATGATATTGAAGTTGATTGAAATAAATATACCAAAAGCCTACGATTGGGTTTATTCGTTATCTTATTGTCTGAAAGTTTGAAAAGGATCGGTCAACTAGTTAATTTTCTACAGCGTTTTTTCCGTGATGAAATTTGATGTGGGACACCCTTTAAGTGGTCATGAGCATATTCGATACGCTCGGTCTTCTATTTCCACGTTCACGACAAAATTTTGATCCAAGATCTTTGGGCTAAAGTAACAGGGTGGGATCAAGAAATCGCGCACGAAATTAATGAATGCTGGCGACAATGGGCGGATTTACTTCGGCATATGGATCTAATACGCATACCATGATGCTTGTGCTTGAAACCGCCATGCTTTTGCTTCCATTTGGAAACCGTCCGAGGTAGAGAGGTCGCGTTTGTCGGATGCAGGACCAAAGCAGCACCGTTAAAGGCTCTCAATTGCTCGACTCGAACTGAAAGCAGCAATTCTAGGCATCCAATAACAATGAACAATCCTTCGGTCCATGAACCGGTTTCCCTCTATGAACCCGAAGAACGTTGGCCTAGGCAATGAACGGTTACTCCAACTGAAGGTTCCATCTACAATAAGTGGCCGTTCATGAATGAGAAGGGTATTCTGCGCAGCCGTGGACGTATCGAAAAAATATAATTTTCCGATCATCCTTCATAACCAACACCTAATATCTTTCCTTATTGTAGACGGGTATCATAGCCGTTCCCGTCACGCCAACTGAGAGACCATTTTCAATTACATTCGTCTACGCATTAATTATTCAATGCTACGACGGCTGCTGGATGAACTTGAGCGTACGTGTTCATTCTGTCGTCTGACGAATGCAATCCCAGAACAACAAGTGATGGCTCCACCTTCCCTGGGTTGAACTACTTCGGACCACTACTCGTAAAGGTGGGAAGATGCATCGTTAAACGTTGGGTGGCTCTCTTTACCTGTCTCACGACCAGGGCTGTGCATATGGAATTCGTGCACTCTCTAAGTACAGAATCCTGTATTATGACTGTGCAACGTTTCGTGGCAAGAAGAGGCAAGTCAAGGGAGTTTTAGTCTGATAACGCTACCTGTCTCCAAGGTACCAGCAACGAGATGAATTGATGGGGAGCTCTTCTGGGAAAGATTTGCTACCCACCGAGCAGCTGGACAGTAGCTCAACGCTTCGCAACAGCTGGAAGTTAGCAAGCTATATCAGCAATGGAATTTGGCGTAGATGGCTCAAGGAACTCCTCGCGGTGATCACGCGGAGGTGCAAGTGGAGTTGGTACTGGGGGTTGACGGAACGGTGGGAAACTAGTAGGTAAGAGGACGAATCGAGCAGTACAACAAGACGTAGACCAGCTGTAAGACTAGCTGTATTGACCGTCGAGGCGAAATGTGAACCTGTTAATGGTATTTCAGGAGTTCCAGACCATCACCAAGGTTCACGGGCGGGGTGTGTCACGACGCGACCCCTCATTGAGCCGACGCTTTATTATTCGACAATAACTGACAAAAGGACTACGGGAAGTTTTGGTCTGATTTGACAAGTTATCAGAACAGCCGGGAGTGGATTTTTCGACTAGAACCTACACCGTGTCCAATATATTCTCATACACTTTTTCCTTGCATTGGTGTCGTGCAACTACTCAACATGCTTCACGTATGGGTTGGTGTAGTTTTGCACTAGGTTTGTACAAACGCTTTTAGGTTATGTCCGATTGTTTTCATTCGGTGTTTATCTTTTACCAGCGATAAAGGAGTTTCGTGCTGTGGTGATAAAGTTTTTGAAAGGTGAGCGCCCGGGCGCTAATTTCAGAAATTTGAAAAACCTCGGAGTAAAGCGGGATTTTGTGTTCGGAACCATCCGAAGGTACCGTGACACCTGCTCGTTGGATGACCGGAAGAGATACGGTCGTACTCGTACGGTGCGGACTGCACGAGTTGTTAAAGTGGTCAGGGAACGGATTAGACGAAAATCACAGCGCTCTGTACGTAAAATGGCCGCATATCTGAATGTTTCGAGATCGCCAATGCACAATATACTGCAAAATGACCTCGGATTCCAAGCTTTCAAGAAACGTAAGGTTCACGGAGTTTCGGAACCTTCCAAGCAGAAACTGCTTTTGTCGCGGCACGGTGGGGAAGAATTAATCTTTTCCGACGAAAAGTTATTCGTCTTGCAACAATCCCACAATGTCCAGAACGACAGATTGTGGGCTCTCTCTTCGAGAACTGTTCCAGAGAGTGATAGGAATATTCCACGGTTCCAAAGTGCTGCGTCAGTGATGGTTTGGGGAGGAATTTGCAAGCGAGGCAAATTACCACTGGTTTTCATCGAAAAAGGCGTTAAAGTGAATGTCGTATATTATAAAACGGAAGTTTTGGAGAAAGTTGTCAAGCCATATGTACAAGAGGTGTTTGGAGATGATCACTATGTGTTCCAACAGGACGGAGCGCCATCGCATACAGCAAATCTCGTTCAGGGCTGGTGCCGAGAAAATTTTGAATGGCCTCCCAGTTCACCAGACCTGAATCCCTTGGATTATTTCGTATGGCTGGCAAAGGTAAATGACCACAGGGCGTCTAATATGAACCAATTCAAAACCGTAATCAAACGAATTTGGGACGAAATGCCGATGGAAGTCATGCGTGCCGGCTGTGACGGTTTCGAAAAACGTCTGGAGCTGGTCAAGAAGGTTAAAGGCGGTGTTATTCCAAAACATATGCTGTAGTTGATCAGTATTATATTGCAATATAATGGGTATAGTTATCATTAAAATCTGGATTATCGATTTGAAATAAATAGAGTTTTATTTTGTATGAGAATATATTGGACACGGTGTAAATGCACCAATTTGTCTGTAATTTTGCTCAATTGAAATACACTGGACAGTTATGAAGCGGCAACTATAAACAATGCTTGGGTCACTGCATAGATGATCAGATTTTGGAAAAAAAACATACCAAATAGGTTGATACTACAGGTATGCAACGTTTGATGGAGGGGTATTACAAGGAAAGTGTGCCGTTACAATAGAAATTCAGAGAAATAACTTGTATAATAATTAATGAAACTGCTACAAAATATCTTTGTTTCGATTGGTGAACTTTTCTTGTATGTCATTTCTTCCACGAGATATTAGTGATTTATTCTGTACGGAGTCTACACATTTTATTTTGATTACCGGGAACTCATCATTGCTGAGCTCGTAATATTGTAATCAGTAATTTTGACATTTAGTTGCAAAAAAGAATTTAAAGCAGTTCAGCAAATTAGATTACCGAGTGTACCGAAATGATCTCCTGTTGAGATCGCGGTAAAAATAATGAACGTTTTACAAAAATGGAAAATAATGTTTATATTTTGACATTACATAGTTAGATTTTATCCTATCAAACAGTACTAGTATGAAGGTAGCTAGATACAACTTCTTATTCAGATAATTTACACTTTCGCCCCGAATACTTGAAACTCAATGAATACCATTTATTCTAATGAACGCATTTACTTCACGTGAGGTTAAACATTTTAACACTATTTCACTGCCGTTTAGAAAACTAATGACTTCTCTTTCGGACTTATGTTTTAGACAGGAAATAAAAAGTGCCATACAACGACTCATTAACGCCTACACGATACAATTCGACCGTTGCTTGGTGCTTCCTGAGATAGAAATGTACTTTGTTGTTGTTGACGATTTATTATTTAGCACTCATTGCGCTACAATCGCTACCAATTTTAATGTCTTGTGTTGCTTCAAATGTTCATACCATATTTACACTTTTCAGTTCCACGTGAACAACAACAACTTGAACAATTATGTAATTATTTAATAAAAAAATCCCTAATCATCAATTTTGGATCATTGTGGTTCCAATAATTGATTGCCCAATGATTCATTCCTGAGAGTAGCGGTGACCGATCCGATCCAATCGAAAAAAAAAAAAAATTACACATGTACCACTGTTCTGTCCACAGTGATAAGATTAACCCGGCAAATTGCTTCCCCTATCGAAATTTCCTCGATATCAGTCCTGCACGTCAAATGGGGCTGTCGAATTCACCTGACTCACGCTTGCAGTACTTTTGGGTTTGTTTTAAAAAGAAAATTGCGGGTTATGTAATCTTCAAGACTCGTAATGGTTGCGTTCCAACTGCGTTAAAAATGAGTCACTATTGGGTTATCCTTTGTTCTAGAACAGGACTTACATAGAAAACTTTCGTGTGCTTCCGACCGTTATTGCTCACACTACCACGCGTTCGAAGTAATATGCTAACCGCCCGGGGTTTGAATCAGAACTGCGATAGGTACTAAACTGTCACACGCCGTATATTCTCGTTACAGCGAGGAGCACTATCAGCACCCTCTCCTGGCTTATGATTAGACAGGGCGGGAGGAATACACTCAACGGGACATCGAGCCATAGCTACGAGCAGCGGCTCACGGTGTGGGATATTGCAGTGAGCACTTAACACATATGGAAGAAGCGCGTTTCGTATCTTGGGAACAGGGAAGCGGAGATCTGCCGAACGCTATTTATTGATGACGGAGGCGACACTTCTGGAGTGTTTGATGGTGGAGTGCGCGGATTGTAGCGTTCACTTTTTGTCATCATCGTGTTATTGTTGCACAACTGATAAGATAACCAACCGACGGTGACTTTTTTGGGTTATGGCAGGCCTATTTGGAGTTGACGGGGAAACTTGGCAGAAGAAGCGTATGAATCTCATCCGGTGGGGAGGGTTTGTTGATGAGAATATTTTTTGTTCAAGTTGTGTTCGGTTCTTAGTTTTAAGAAAAGGATGAGACACGCACATCTCCCAAGGATCGTCAAGGACTAGGGTGTCCCAGGAACAATATTTCGATAAAAAAACTTAGACACCCCTAGGATAGTAGATTAGGCTGGTTAAAAACAAGGCCGAAAGCATAAAAATTAATTGAGAAAATACTTCTCCTACGATTCGAGTAAGCGATAAAAGTCTTTCAAAAATGTTTTCTAAAAGTTTGCGTAAGGATAAAATTTGGGTCCTCTCTTAGCTCAGTCGGTAAAAACACGGCTACAAAGCAACATCATGCTGGAGGTGTCGGGTTCGATTCCCGGTCTTGCCACACAATCTTGGCCACACAATCTTGGCTTTTTTTGCACCGATATTTCAACATGGTCAAAACCTCGTGAAAATGGAAATACTCATGTTGGTGCATCAAATTTAACGCCAGCTGTGGTCCAAACCACTTGAAGGAAACAGTTCAAATGTTTTTCACATTATTTGCTATACTTTTTTAGGCTGTGGTGAAATTTTTATCATGCTACTTAAATTTTTCACAGAAGTACGTATTTTTAAAATTGGTATGTACAAAACCTTTTTTGACATATGTTATCAAAACTTCAAATTTATAAACCATACGAACATGAAATTTTGGTCACATGAGGCCCATTCGTTATAGGGCTGCCAAAAATTCAGTCAAAAATGTTGATAATTGACAATGTTACAGAAGTTTGAACATGACGTTTTTTGGAAGCAAAATTTTGCTCGGCTTTTTTTGCCACTGAGTGTACAACTTTTTATTTTATTTAACATAATCTTTTGATAGGTAAATAAAATTTCTAATTATTCCAATAGTTCTAATATAAATAACAATATATTTGTATATGTTTTTGTTATAATTCAACCGCTTTGGTCGAATCAACACAAAGGTGCATTGCTTCCAAAAATCTTTTTTTATTATTCAACAATAAGTGCTTTTTGTTTTCAATAGAAGCCTCTTTTAACACACTTTTAGAAACAACAAAATATATTGTTGGTTCAAAAATAAAGTCTGTATTGTTTGAATAGATTAAAATTATGGGTAAGCCTTCAACAATACAGTTTGTTGAAGCTAAATAAAACAATATATTTCTCAGCGTGTAGATGTACCATTTATGGAAAATTGCGCCAATTGGTGATGCAAATCGCCATAAGATATTAGGTGCGCTACTAAGTTCCCGCTGTTTAGCAATAGATGGCGCCAGTAGTAAGTGCTGGTCGAATGTTGTACATCTCGCGCGTCATAAACCAACCTCAGACATATGGTAAACAAACCGCTTTGCCAAATCGGTGATTTTGGTTTAGTGTTATATATTTTGGTTGTTTGAAGATGTCTGATTTCGTGCCAAATAATCGTCATTTGCGGGAAGTGTTGATTTTCTTCTTTCATTCGAAGAAAACGGCGGCTGAAGCGCATCGAGAGCTCCAAAAAGTTTACGGTGATGCTACTCTGAGTGAAACAACGTGTCGTGATTGGTTTCGTCGCTTCAAAAACGGTGATTTCAGTGTTGATGATCGTCCGCGTGAAGGAAGGCCAAAAAACTTCGAAGACTCTGAATTGGAGGCATTGCTCGATAAGGATCCGTGTCAAACGCAAGAAGAGCATGGTTCAGGATTAGGAGTTTCCCGCCAAGCCGTTTCTAAGCGATTGCATGCGTTGGGAATGATTCAAAAGTAAGGAACTTGGGTTCCTTACGATTTGAAGCCAAGAGATGTGGAGCGTCGTTTGGGCCGGTTAATAAACCACGTAGATTTATTTTTGGAAACTCTGAAAACCCCCCCCCCCCCCGCGTAGACTTTTCTCCATACAAATTTTGAGTTTTTTTGGGGGGGGAGAGTTGGTCAAACCACCCCCCCCCCAAAAAGTCTAGGTGGTTTGTGAATAGCCCCTTTTTTCGTTTGTGAAGAAGCAGCGCACAGTGGTCAAAAAGTCGATTTTAACGCTCTTAACTCATAGATCCCTAAATAGTAGAGCTAGAGCGATGGCGTCTTTGGCAAAGTTGATGGATATGACAAGCTTCATATTTTGACGGCATGATTTTTGTGATCAATCCCCCTAAAAGTGAGATAAAAATATTTTTTTTTTTAGGATTTTAAGATAGAGAGTTGATGTCTTCAGCAAAATTGTAGAAAAAAGTCAATACAAACAACTTTGCTGAAGACATATAAATTGTATGTTTCACCCAATTGGAGATAGAGAGCGTTTTGTAAGAACTAACCTCCAAATCACATTTTTCACCGAAACATTTTGTTTTTAATTTTAAGGACAATATAATGTTCTACAAAGTTATTTGCAATATCAAAATACGAAATTTTCTAGAACATACTATACCTGTATTATTTCAGTGGGATGAGTTATTGAGTTATTTTCGACGGCTGTAACACACTTCGGAGCAGGTAGGAGCAGATAGAGCTGACTGCACCGAATAGTACATTATATGAGCTTTCAAGTGGTGGTTAGTTAGTCCGTCCATGACCGTCTGCTGGGGAGTTGTGCTCAAAACAAATATCGCTGGTTTTACTATATTTCTTGATTCAAACAGTACAAAAATTTGCGTTGTCATGGTAACCACACCTTCAAACTCATTATTTTCAGCTGAGTGTTACATTTTATTTTTAGTCAATATTTTTATTCATTATATGTTACTATAATTACACCGATTTTTATTTCACTTATTATTAAACATTTATATTTTCATTGCCGTTTTTTAATATGAATCGCTTCTTTTGCTAGTATCTTCTTATCATCGCCAGACAACGGTTTTTCGTGCTTTATTATTTATTTATTTATTTATTGAATAAATAAAACATCGAATCCACAGATGGTAGATAATCCGAATTCGTATGTCGTTTCATTTACTGCACGTTCATGCACTTTGTCGGTGTTATTCATTTCGGTTGGTTTGGCTCTGCATATATAACATGATTTAAAGATCATGATTTATCAAGAAAGGCTACGAATTGCAATCTTCTAAACTGGTTTCTAGTATCATCAGATCCATTGATAACAAGCATTCGTGGTTGGCCCAAAAAGCATGAAAAACCGTTGTCTGGCGATGATAAGAAGCTACTAGCAAAACAAACCGTTAAAATTAAAAAAGCAATGAAAATATAAAATTTTTATTATTTTTTTATTTTTGTTTCTTACAAAAAAATTAAATCAGATCCCCTTGCTCATTTGTTCTGTTGATCTAGTGAACAAACCATATTACTTTTGCCCGGGAATCTGTTAAGTTTATAAACTCGTTTTGTATACTTTAAGGGAAACAGGTTGAAGTTTTTGCTTCTGTTCTCTTAGCTAAACCTGCTTATGCTTGATAAAATAATCATAGAAAAAATATTTCAAAAAATGAAAACAATGAGAATTTAATTTTGTTTTGGACGCAAAACGAAATCAACATTGTTGCAACAATCTAGTATTACTTTTTCTAAGAACGAATGGATTGATAACCCAACAAACATCGGTAAAGCAATTAGAGCTTGTTCAAACAAATTTGGAGAAGCTATTCAGCTATTCTAGAAGAAACAGCTGAATAGCTTCTCCAAATTTGCTTGAACAAGCTCTAATTCAACACCGATGTTTGTTGGGAAATCGAATAGAAATATTTTTAGAATCACAGGAGTTTTCATCATTCTGCTATAAGCTGTCAAATTCAACAGCAAGGGTAATCAAAATATGATTTTTGTTTTGAAAATGTAAATGCTTTGCAAACTCTTATTATTTGAATGACATTAATTGATTGAAACGTGAGAAACGCAGAAGAAATAAAAATATGTTTTTGGTTCAATAACAATTTTTCTTTTTTTACTGAAAAGAATTGCAATTGAATTAAAAAACCTTTCTTTCTCATCTGAAATTCGCTATATTTTTCAAACTCACATAAATTTCATTTTCCAGTAAGTTAATCATGGCTAACCGATGGAAGACAGTTGAGAATTCATAGTTTTTGAGAATTTGATGAATGAATGATTTTCAAGTGTTTTTTTTTTCAAACGAGAAGGGCCAAGTTTGCCAACATGAAAGGCTGTTGAGCTTTTATCAAAAGCAATTAGTAATTTGTCACTCCACAATTAATCTAAACACACTTAAAAAGGTAAATAAATTTGAAATCCATCTGCATTCGTAACATTTCTAACAGGTCAAGAACTGGGTCTGAAACCCTATCCTGTTTGTTGACGTAAACAACCATTTTTTTTGCGGCAAGCCACCGCCGCTGACAGTACGTTTATACTTAAGATAAAGTATGGCAGAAAAACTACAAATAGAATTGCGATATTTTTTTTGTGGCAATACAAGTCTATGAATATTTAAAGCGAGTCAGAAAAAGCAAAAAGCATAGCCAACTTTTCTATTCTTGCGAGTGAAAGCTCATATATGATGCTAACAAAACCACCAAGTAGAGCAATGTTGCATCAATCAGTTGGGTACCTGATATACATGAAAGTAACGGATATCGCTCTGAAATCGATTTCGACCTTAAGAAATGTTGGCACTAAAATCAATGCTACCGGCAATATGCAGCCCATTAAATTTGCAAACTAATTACTTTATAGCATAGATTACTCTAGTCATAAATGATTGAATAATACGTTTTACTACAGTACATTACCATGGTATTAGTACGTTTACAGGTTGTGTCGATAATATATCCAATCGGGTCTCTAAGGGATGGCTCAGGGAAGTTTAATGTCTCGCATTCTTAAATTTTTTTAGTCAGGTCATTGGTGGAAAGCTGCAAAGTCATTTAAGTTCAGTTAGAAATTGTAAATCTAGGGTGGAGCTCTACATCTGCAATGGACCAATTCCCAATTTCCAAGTCCCATAAATAATCTCAATATCTTAGCCGTATTCAAGCCAAGTCTTGATTTTATGAACATGTATAGGTCCTTGCATGCGTTAATAGTGTACAAAAAAATCAAGTCGTTTGATTTGAATAAGGTTGAGTCGATTATTATTGATGGGGACTGGTCCGTAGCTGAAGTAGTGCTCCACCCTATATATTAGTTTATCAAAGGCGTACATTGAGCATGATTGAACATGATTCGCATTAAAATGGTACACGCTTAGCATGCTCTCTAAATATTAGAAACTATGGAAGTGCATTTCTAATAACAAGTCCGACGTTAAGTTGCAGAAAGAGATTCTTATTACCGGATGACGCTGTTGTAGCGCATTGCGTTAAACCATGATATTTACAACCATACCAATTGAACGTTGAGTGGAAAGCGGAAGTTCACTAAGCTTGTTCTGCTCACTACAGATAGTAGTTTAGATAGCTTTTTAATGGCACATGGTAATATACATACCATTATAATTATTTCCTTGTTTGATCAATGCTATGTTACATATATACGAGATTTCATTGTCGTAATTGAAGAGAGTTTATTTCCTTTGTGTCAGATTATTGTCAAATTTGCCAAATATAATACAGGGCAAGCAACTATAAATTCGGACATAATAGTGATTCTTATCCGAATCAACTACAGCAACGCTGGGTGCTGTGTAACTGGGCTGCTTTTCAACTGGACATTCGCTAACTGGGCTATAACTGGGCTAACTGGGCTTCAAAAATCAGGATTTGACATTTTGTTGTCAAAATCAGCAAGAGGCATGTATAAGGTATATAAGGTTCGTGGAGGAGTGAAAAATTGTTAAATTGCACGCAATTGAGTCGTAATGCCATACAAACTGAGTCAAATATTGTGCACAATAAGCGACATCACAAGCTATCTATATAAAGGGTGTACGGAATCAAATTGCGACACACACACAAATATTCGGCAAAATTCGCCCGTTCAACCAATCATCTTCAAACTTTCTGGGAGTAAAATAAAACATGCCCTAAATATTTCCCCATGTTTGGTTTATTCAATTTAAATTCCATATCCAAATGCACGAACCTTCTTCTTTACACTACTCATAAGGTCCTGTACAACATTTGGGTCAACTTTGTTTTGCGTGGCAATTCACTTTTTTTCTTCATATCTTCCTCCGATTTCACTTCTCTATGATGGTTTCAAAGTGCCTGATTCATGATGGCAGCACAGTACTTTTCAATTGGCCGCAGTTCCGGTGCGTTCGGGGGGTTGAGATGTTTCGGCACGAAATTGACCTCCTTAGCCTTGTACCACTCCAAAACCTCTTTCGGGTAATGGCACGAGGCTAAACCTGGCTAGAAAATCGTAGGACCATCGTTTGACCTCAAAAGAGGAAGTAGACGCTTTTGGAGGCATTCCTTTAGGTACACCTGGCCATTGACCGTTCCAGCTGTCACGAATGGGGTGCTCCGCTTTTCACACGAGCAAATTGCTTTCCAAATCATTTTTTTTTTTTGGAAAATTTCGACACCTTCTGCTTTCTAACGTCCTCAGAGACATCGAATTTATGATGAGCAGTGAAAAACTGGAGCCCCGGAAGCTGCCGGAAGTCTGCTTTTAAATGCGTCTCATCATCCATAACGAGGCAATGTGGTTTCGTCAACATCTGGGTGTAGAGCTTCCGTGCACGTGTTTTACCTACCGTTTTCTGCCGTTCATCACGATTAGGCGCCTTTTGGACTTTTTACGTGTGTAGTCCTTCACGTTTTTTCGCATCTTGCACGAAAGTTTTGGTTAGATTCAGTTTCTTCGCCACATCTCGAACTGAACTGTTGGCTGGATGGGGAGAGTGGGAATGCCAACTGCACATTGCTAACAGTTTGTGAATAGAGGGCGGGCTCTTCTCCCCGCCCATTGGGGCATCCTCATGTTATATAGCTTGCTCCAATTGTTCAGTCTTGTTGTTGGAAGGAGATTCTTTATATCCCTGTGGATACGTATAAGTGATGTTGCATATCGATCCACCCAACCCCTTTTTGGCCCTTCATACAACGGCATGATTAGGATAATCAGTGGTTATTAAAGCTTGATCAAGTCTAACAGAGGGGAGAGCCCATTGCTGTCGGACTTAGTTTCCGTGCTACAATGGGTGGTAGTACATATCATACATCATACACATCTCGAACTGAACTGTTGGGATTCCTCTTGAAAGCTTGAACTACCCGCTGCTGATCCTTAACACTACACGGAGATCCATTATCCATTTTATCCATTTTATTCCATTATATATATATATATATATATATATATATCTATGGGGTCTGTATATATATATATATATATATATATATATATATATATATATATATATATATATATATATATATATATATATATATATATATATATATATATATATATATATATATATATATATATATATTTATCTATGGGGTCTGTATATATAAATATATATATATATATATATATATATATATATATATATATATATATATATATATATATATACATATAAAAAAATTGTCTGTCTGACCCTTATCGAATCGGAAACTATAAACTGAAAATTTGTATGCGGACCTTTATATATATATATATATATATATATATATATATATATATATGTATGGGGTCTGTATATATAAATATATATATATATATATATATATATATATATATATATATATATATATATATATATATATATATATATATATATATATATATATATATATATATATATATATATATATATATATATATATATATATATATATATAAAAAAATTGTCTGTCTGACCCTTATCGAATCGGAAACTATAAACTGAAAATTTGTATGCGGACCTTTATCCTCTATATAAGGGGAGCTCTCATACGAATGAAGCACAAATTTCTTAATAACTCGAAAACTAATCAAGAAAATGGAACCAAATATGGCATGTGGGGGTTTTTAAGGGAATGATTGTATTGTGGTTTGAGACCCCTCCGTCTTCTGGAAGGAGGTAAAAGAGGGATTCCATCCAGAATGTGCCGGAAATCCCAAAAATCATACCCGATCATCATTGATTTGGATGAAACTTGGCACATGAGTTCGGTACGTTGGAAAAAAAAATTCCACTGGTGTTAAGATAATTTGGGTTCAAGAGTAACTTTTGAGATGGGCGTATGTGTTTTTTCCAACATTTTACTTGAAAAATCGTAGTTCAAAAACCATTACATTTAGAGAAAAACTTTATATAAGGGAATTGTAGGGAACTAAAAAACCTTTCTTAAAAAAATATACAAAGAAAAAAATTTTTTTTTATCATCAAGAAAAATCAAAAATAATTACTAAAAATAAAATATCTAAAAAAACATATTTTTAATATTTTTTTAATTTGTTGTATGGAAATTTGAGGAAAAAAGACACGTTTTAAAAAAAAACTCTAGGATGGACGCTCTTATAATAAAAAAGTTTTTCAAATAGCGAACTTTGGTGCATATTTCAAATTTTGGTTATTCATTCTTATAAATAAATTTTGATGTTACAATATGGTTTTGGAGATCATTACAAACAATAATGATAATAATGATAAACCACGTAAACGCAACCGTTTTCAAGATATTTCTGATTTTCTTTCAATAAAATTTCAAAACCTCAAAAAATACGCCCTTTTCATAAATTACTCGTGATATTAAAACAACAATAGCTAACGATTGTTTCTCTTGTGTTTTTAGCCTTTTTAAAACACATGTATGTGCCTCTTACTTACTCTTAACAGCTCGTCGATTGAAAAAGCTTCACTTAAAGTTATAAGACAAAAATAATGAATTATGGTTGGATTTATATTTATATATACCATTTATTAGTCTCGGTCATTGATAATATTACATAAACATTATATAAACTATTGATTGCTTTTATATATATTATGAATGCTGCCTTCTTCGTCATTCGAAAACAGTTTTACAAAAACTTCGTTTTCTGAAATTGGAACGAATGAGTGGTACTTTTGTGTACCTGCAATCGTTTTAGTCTGTCGGTAAATTTCATTCCATTCTGCTACCCCCTGTTCATACTCTTCATGTGATACATAACAAAAAGACATTTTTGTTAAACAATCATCACTTTTTTGGTTCGCCCATTCGAATAACTCTAATGCACTTTTTATAGGGTGTTCATGTTGTACAGCAAGGCTTGCCTATCTTGCCATTCGTTTTAATGTACCACCAATTGCATCGCAAGGTCCCTTACCGTGGGATGTTGCGAAAAAATGCCATTCAGCATCAATATTGTATTTCTTTTTAAACTTACAAAGGCTTGCAAAGTTCTTCCTATTTTTATATTGGGATGCTGCCCCGTCAGACATAAACGTAGCTTTCTTTACTTTAATTTTTGTTTGCAAAAAGCTTATTAGTTTTGAAATAAACACCTGCACCGCAATCGTATCATGTTTCAACACTTCTGAGATAACAATGAAACTGATATTTTTAAGTATTCCAGATTCCGTGTAATAAATGACAAAAGGGTGAATAGTGGCTTGCTCATTACTCCAATAACTACTTTGAACAGCATCTTGAAAAACAAATGAATAATTTTCAGAAAAATCACAAATTATTATTACTGCGCCGTCTTTAAGACAACTTTTATAATCTCTCAAGAAACTAGACTGCTGAGATTTGACAAAATCGTGGGATACTAATTGTTCCAACTTTTCACAAAAATAAGCAATAAATTCATCAATTGGTTTAACAAGTGTCTCTAAACTACATCTATCAGTTGAAATCCATTGCTCAAAAGATATTTCAACTAAACCACGTTTTTCTAATTTGTCTGTTAAACTACTCTCAAAATCTGAAAAGCCTGGACATCGTTCGCATTCACGGAGGTAACATTTTTTAGTTCTAGTTGATGAGCTACATAATATTTCTTCAAAACACAATTTATAATCATTCTCGAATGAATATTTTCTAAGACCATGAAGCATCAAGTTAATGTTCTCATGAATGGTGCAAACACAAATGTTATGAGAACCTGTGCTGCCAAGTAATTTGCAATGCTTTGGTCTTAGTGCTGCAAAAGAGCTAAACCCAACAGCATTTTGATGCATCTCTTGAAATTTAATGAAAGCTTCTCTTAATGAACAAACTAAAAGGCGCTTTTGAATATGAACCCTCTTACCTTCACTCCTCACTGAAACGTAGTCGTTCATACCAGGGGTTGCTCGTGTAATCTCATCACTGTCGTAAAATTGCAAAATTTGGTTTTTTATTTCCGGGTTCAGACCGTGTCCCAGCTTTTCGTTAGGGGCAGCTAAAACACCTACGTGCTTTGCAAGGAATTTAGCTTGTGATACGATGTACTTGTTTGTTATTCCAAATTCTGCCATTACTCTTTGATTTGTCCAAGATTGTGGTAAAACCGAAAGTATCCTTACTTGATCGTCCCTCGAAGTTTCTGGATCAGCATACCGGTCCTTTAGCTGCGCGATTATTTCGTCATATTCGGCTGCTTTCACTTTCAATTGTTCCAGGTCATCCTCCTCCGCTTGATCCCCAAATATGTGTGTCCGAATGCCGTTTGAAACATCTTTGAACTTTTTGCGGGCATAATTTACGTTCAGGAACTTTTTAGCCGATATTGGCGAAACGTTGATTCCAGCTACGCCCTTGTTAAATAGCTCAATATTATGGCGCCTTGAATAATCTTGCACACTGCTATCAGATGGCACTGACATTAATGATATTGCCGATGGCGTTTCCTCGGGACCATACAAGTCTACTTGCCGTGATGTAGATGGTTGTGGATCCATAATGTTAGTAATTGATGGTTTCTCACTAGGCTCCGAAATTGCAGCATGGGATTGTTCCGTTCTATTTAAATGCAAACGACAATTATCACAAATCATCAAAGAAGTGTCCAAATGTGTTTTGCCCATAAACTTGGGTTTTTTGATTTTTTGTTGGGTTAATTTGGGGGGGTTTTTGGGCACCGTTTGGGGGGGAAAGGGACAAAACATCTTTTTATTTTTAACTTCCTTTTTTGTTTTCTTAGGTGTGGTTTTTGTGGGGTATGGGATTTTTTGGGGGTATTTTTTTTGGGGGGGGTTTTGGGAAAAGGGGGTAAAAAATTTGTGGGTGTTGGGGGGGGTTTGTTTTTTTTTTTCCCTTGCGCTGAACTGGCCGGCTTGACGTGCCGCAAGGGCTCAGTAGGGATCAAGACCCGAAGCTAAGAGTCAGTTCCTTTGTGGTTATATCACATTTATTAGCAGAGCAGCACATCGAAATTTTAGGTTCATTATATGCTTTATATCCCATGATTCCTTATATACTATACAATTTCAGATCATCCATGGATATCCCATGTTTTGTAAAATAATTTTAAATCAATTTTTTTTCTCGTGGCTATGATACATTGTCTTAGCTTTCAGGTTCATGGTACAATTGCAGCAGGACCACAATCCGCAGACATTTAAATAAAAATGAAATTATTATCATTTTATATTATAACATCCATACGTAACATTTTGTATGCTTTTTTATAAGTCATTTTCAGCTTCGCATATATGCATCCTTGTCAGTTATAGCTCATCTAACCTACGTTATGTATTTGAAAAGATAGAAAGGTTTTTGATGTTTTTTTTTTTATTTTTAAGAAAAAATCATATTCGAAAATTTCTACTTAAAAAAGGTCTTTCCTTCTTCATCAAAAATATATATTAATTTAAAACCTAGCAGTTTACAATCATTCATTTCCCATTTCACAGAAATAAAGTATCATTTATGGGTCCAGATGAACAAGAGCTATCGAAAAATACATCTTGTACCTACGCCTATTATGTTCTCTGACCATTATTGTGAAAACTAATTCTAATCTTAGTAGATCTTAATCCAATAGAAACTGCAACAGTGGAAGTCTTTCGATGAGTGGATGTTCAGCTTAGTTACGGATATATGTATTCTACTATAGTTTACTGGCCTGCTGGTATTATTATTTTATATTATAACGTCAGTTTATTATTTTATGTTATGATATTAAATGATGTGACATAATTGCATTTAAATTCATTTAATCAAAATCACTATTTCCGATGAGACTCACTACATAAATTATTGCAAGGAAACGGAACAGCACATCGAAATTTTAGGTTTACTATTCTATTGCTATATAATTTCAGATAGTTCATAGGTATCCCAAGTTTTATGAGATAATTTAATATCAATTTTTTTTTCTCGCAGCTACATTGTCTAACTTTCAGGTCCACAAATGGAAGTGCTATTATCATTCTTATATTCATTCACTATATTATTTGTCATTATAATATTCATTCACTATATTTTTATAATTATAATATTCATTCACAAGATTTTAAATATTACTATATGACACTGAATATATATTGGGAAAGGAGGGAGCATCAGGGTATCACTCAAGCTGGAATTGGACAATGGAGTGGTATGACAACCGGCGTCTAGGAGGGAACAAACAGTATCATTTTCTTTATCCTACCGATTCGATTGTGATGCTGTGAATTCTACTCCAACAGTTTCAGTGAGAGTGACGCGCCCTTCTTAACAAGCCATCCCGTAGAAAGCTTAATAAGTATTGCGAATTGGGTTATTCGATTTGTTGGATCGTATCGTTGGAAGGAGAATCTCATGTTCCCGCGGGTTTCGCGTAAGTGTCTCTGCTTACGGGTCCGCCCCACCGTTTTTGGCCCTTCATACAGCGTTACTGTGAATACAACCCGGCAACTCAATTTGATCTTGCTTTTAAGTGGAGCTGCATACATGACAAGGTCTTAGAAGGGATGGTGGCTACCTTACATACATACATACAGAAGATATACCTGACATACGTTATAGCTGCTATCCCAAGAAACATTTTTGGTTTTATGAGGGTTGTAGTTAATTGTTGATGATAAATTTATAAAATTAATTTGTTGGGTTGTATATATGTTTTTGGGTGGGGTTTTGGGGGGGGGGTTTTTTTTTCCTTTCTTTTTCTTTGAGCGGCCCGACCGATACAGCCATAACACAATTATAAATATTAATAAATATAACAATTATGTTCTTTTCAAATGAGTCTTCTTATCATCCTGATATCAAAAGAAAAGAGGACATTAGAGTAATGTGAACGTTATAATATGAAGATCTTGGAAAATTTATCATTTCTGGTGGAAATCTCGATTAACTTAAGAAAAGAGCGAATTTTCTTATGTTTTTTCATTCTATTGAAATAAAATCCGAAAAATCTCGAAAACGGTTGCGTTCAGGTGATTTATCATTATTATCATTATTGTTTTTAATGATCTCCAAAATCATATTGTATAATTAATTTTCATTTATAATAATGAATAACCAAAATTTCAAATATGCACCAAAGTTCGCTCTTCGGAAAACTTTTTTATTATAAGAGCGTCCATCCTAGAGTTTTTTTTCAAAACGTGTCTTTTTTTCTCAAATTTCCACAAAACAAATTTGAAAAATATTAAAAATATGTTTTTTTTTATATTTGATTTTTAGTATTTATTTTCGATTTTTCTTTATGAAAAAAATTTTTTTTTTTTCAGTGTACATTTTTTTTACAAAGCCTTTTTAGTTCTCTACAACTCCCCCATATAAAGTTTTTCTCTAAATGTAATGGTTTTTGAACTACGATTTTTCAAGTAAAATGTTGGAAAAAAAAACATACACCCATCTCAAAAGTTACTCTTGAATCCAAATAATCTTAACACCAGTGGATTTTTTTTTCAACATACCGAAGACGTGTACCAAGTTTCATCAAAATCGAAGATAGTTGAGTTTGGTGACCGACCGATCTGGCGTGGAATTGGCTTCTGCACAGTGGTACTTCCCACCATTTTGACCAGTTTTGGCCAATCTTTTTTAAATTTTTGGATGTCGTCCGTTGGTTTTATGAATTTTCGAAGCTTTGCTTTGGTTAAAGCCCAAAAAGTCTCGATTGGCCGTGCCTCCGGGCAGTTCGGCGGATTCATGTCTTTCGGCACGAAACATACATTTTGACTTTTGTACCATTCTAAAGTGTCCTTTGCGTAATGACATGACGCCAAATCAGGCCAAAACACTACTTGACCTTCGTGCTGCCTGATTATGGGCAATAATCGCTTTGGAGACATTCCTTAACGTATTTCTGAGTGTTCATCGTCTCCGTTGTGATGTATGGACTAGATGTTTTACCACACTCGCATATTGCCTGCCAAACCATAACCTTCTTACCGAATTTTTCGGTAAAAATTGCCTTCTCCGTTTCGAGGATGTCTTTGTCTTCGCTTACAGTATAGAATTGTGGTCCGGGAAGCGTTTTGTAATCTAGTTTCACATACGTTTCATCGTCCATTATTATACACCCAGAATTTCTACACAATAACGAATCGTAGAGTTTGCGGGTCCGTGGTTTCACGGACGCGGCCTGTTATGGGTTCCATTTGGGTTTTTTCTGCTTCCAGTATGTTTTTAGCCCAAGTCTTTCTTTGGCACGCATGACGTTACTCGACGAGGTCCCTAGTTTTTTCGCAACATCCCGAACGGAAGTCGCTGGTTTTCGCTTGAAGGCATCCCTGATTTTTTTTATCGATATCCGGACTAACAGGACCGGATTTCCGACCACTCTTCGGCGCATCTTCAAACGTATGTACACTGTTCTCTATATTTTCGAATCGCAGATCGTACCGCTCTGACGCTTACACCCTCTTCCTTGGCCAATTTTCTCAAGGAGAGTCCGATCACAGTGCACCATTTATGCACGATACTTTTTCGTTGTTCCGGAGTAAGACCGCGCATTTTGATAGGTAACACAAAACTGAACACTTTTTTGATGCTATGTCATTCAGAAATGTGCAAACAAAAGGACGCAGCCAAAACATGTTGAAATATTTCATTATATTCAAAGTGACCGTTAAAATAAGGTGTGCTTATACTTTCTGGAACAGTCGTTAATTAATCAAGATTCGAACAGTGGCTAACAGTGTAGTGGCTATTAACGAGCTGGAGTTAACTGAATAAAGAAACTATGTTTACTTCAATTTTCGATGCACTAGGCGGAACAGTGATAAAGAAAATCGAATATATGTTCGACCAATCTGCGTGCAGCCAGTCACTAACACTACTAACATGACTTGTTAGCTAACATGACGTTTATTTCATCAATTGCTTTGTGGATCAAGATAGGCTAAGTTAATTTTGATTCACGTGGTTTTTGCAAATAAACATTTTTTTTAATTTGCAATATTGACTTGGTGCATTTTTTTTGCCACCTTTTCAACGTTTGTGTGGTGAGAACATTGACGGTTCATTTAAAAGAAATTAATTCTTAGGCTCTCGAATACTTAGTCAGTTAGAAACTTAGTAGTATTAGTAGTTCGAAAGGCTTAGACATCTCGTTTGCTTTTAGAAATAAATAAATATTGAAAGTACGAACTGCGGTTTTATGTCTTGAAATTTATGATCAGTCAAATCACGAGAAGCTACCACATGCCATTTTTCATTTAGATCACCTTAAAATTCAATATCGCGTCATCATGGTATGGTAAGGATTTTTTTGTCATTATTTCTAGTCTCAGAAAAGTTTGCGAATGTAATTACCGAAATCGACCATCCTCATCATCCGCTGGGGAGTGAATCATGATTTTATATAAACGTTGATGGTTTTTTCATTCCGCGACTCGTGAATCTAAATTGTTTTCCTTCGTCAGAAAACTTCTCCGTGTCTGGTACGACACGTTCCAAGTGCCATCCACCTCTGCGCTGAGAGGACTTACCGATGCGATCTGTGTGGGTGCCCGCTCACAGGCACTTGATCGAAGTGAAAGAGCTAAATTTTCCAATTGTTTTTCTTTCTGGAAGTTTGGTTTGTGCACGTTCTTCTTGCCATTCTTGAACCCATCCGGGGAATGCTTGCCGGTTCTACCATCCATCATTCAAACGGTATTTTTTTTTGCCGGAATAAAAGCAACTCTCAAAAAGGACAAAAAATAAATAAACAAGAATCCTGGAATATGGAAATGAAAGCACCCTGACAGGCCTAAATACGAGGTAAAATCCTTTTGGTAAGTTGAGCCGAGAATAGAAAATTTATAATGTTTTGCACTGCAGCAAGACTGTTTTGTGCTTTGTTACCGTAGACTCAGTCTCACACATACGGGTATCACAAAGGAGATGGAATATCTACTATTCCGTTTCGAATAGGACGGATTGCTCGGAGCATTGAAAGAAACAATTGTGCCACTGATTGCACCTCAGAAGAAAGCAGAGCAACTTCGAAAATGACATCAACTTCGGGGGTGTTGTAGAATAAACGAACCGAAAATTGTCATTTTAGTTTGAATTTTCATTGTACATCCTCAGGGTGAAGCCACAGCAAAGTTTTTGTATTTCAACGATTCGCGTGAAATGCGTCCATCCTTATGCCTTATGTATTATCGTTTTGGGAATAAATCTATGTCTTCTTCCGTGTAAATGTTTGGTTTGATTTTTCCTGAGAGTATTGGCTTTCTGGCAAAGTTTAAATCTACAAGGTAATTACAATTTCATCAATCAAAACCACACCCATTACTTTGCTCAATTTTCATCACTTGAACCAGGAGCACCATTACCAACACTGGTCCTATCCATTCCGCAGGAGTTACTTATCCGGTTGTAAACAAAAGTTGTCCTGGGGGTATGCTTTTTGTGCTTGCTTTCAACAAAATTGGTTCCGAAGACTTACAGAGTCCGCCCTTCAGATAGGGAGACGAAGTTGCTTGCTTATCTCCGCCTGATATACGTGCGCTTTCGTTTAGTCGTGAGTTGGTGGTGTTCGTCGCACGCGAAGCCCCACCAAGTCATTCGTCGAAACTTTTCTTGCAGAAGACACAAGAGTCAGCACGAACGGAAAGCAGCATGCGGAGTGATGGGAAAGTTTCGCCTTTTAAGAGACTAATTTACCAGAACTTTTAATTCTGTTCAAACTCATTCGAGGAGCGCGACTTTTTAATTGGATGTAACTATTGTGCATGAGAAACGAGTTTACACAGGACGATTCTGCAGGTTGGGTTCTTGTCAGGTATTCGTCAACAGTTTTAACTTGTTAGCCATTGGTATTTGGTGAAAAATTATCGTTTTTTCGAATTTGTAAGTGAAACGAGATTATCGGTTGGTTTTTTCGTTTAGCTCTTAGCTCTGCTCTGTCACAGTTATAAAGCTGACTTTGTTTGATTCCCGGCCTGGTCAATGAATATTTTCCGACTTCTTGGACAAAGGGAATGGTTGTCATTCAATCATACTGAAACAAACACGGTACTGCCATTGAAAGCTTTTAATTAATTACTGTGGCACTACACCCAGAACAAAAGTTTAGAAGCAGGCAATATGCTAATTGTAGTAAGCAATCAGCTTGAATAGTGAGAAAGAAGAAGAAGGTCCATTCTTTTCTAATATTCTATTTTCTAGGTCTATTCTATGGATTGTTTAAGCAGAATCATCATGTTTAGATTACTTTGCAATGATAAGAACGAACATTTTTCGTGTTTTTTGGGAATAAAAAGCTTGGTGGCCAGGGGGCGCAACGAAGCCAGCAATTGCTAAACAGACTAGCAACTGAAGCTAGCCGTTAAGGTGCAACGACGAGAAGTTAAATAAACTGCTTCTAGAGGTTATGTCATGTCATGAAAACCATGTCAGAAATGTCTTGAAAATATGATTGTTACCCTTGGTTTTTGAACTTTCGATGCGGAATTTCAATTATTGGAATTGTCCTGGATTTTGTCGTCCATTTTGATCACTAGGTAATGGTTATGAAAATTAGAAGTTGAAATCAACAGATTTTTCGAATGTATTATTATGCTGCAGGGTGATGGGACATGGTCCAGGAGTTTACATTTGTAAATGTTATCAGATAGCTTTTGTTTTGTTGCAAATTTGAATCAGATAACTGAAAGATAAAACGTCTAGCTCCTTTGTGGAGGTGTGTGCTAGGACCATCATCATTCATCATCATAATCATCATATTATTATGAATCAAGAGAAAATAAAGATTATCGATTGGTATGTGATAACTTAGTACTAGTGATAACTTATAACAGCAGCCACTATCTCTTTATTTTGAAAAAGTGAATTTAAGTGGCTATACTAGGTATTAATTAAAGAACCAGATCAATACGTGTGCACACTTGTGGTAGGCGTTCGTTTAAAATTTCCAACAAGTTTAAGTTGACGAAATTGATCAGAAGCAGATAATTTCCCATCAACATGAGAGGCTCTCGGAGTGGACAGTAATTCATTGCTAGAACTAAGATAATTGAAGAGAAAGTATTGAATCTTTTACCAAGCTACCCCAGATGAAGGGGTATCCTCTCCCTTGCCTACCCTGCACCTGGAGTAACTTGGTAAAAGATTATGCGCCCGATCGTACACACTACCAAAATGTCATGTAAATGTCTGTCTCCTGAGACCGACACATGCAAGCGTCCTTTAGCACATAAGAATGAGTTCAAAGAGATGAGAAAATAAATTCAATCAAACACATCTTTCGTCGATTTGCGTATTTGTCAGTTTCGGGAGACATAATTTTACACGAAATCTTTTTTTACGTTCCCCGACTTTTTACAAACATTAATTACGTCTCGTGTAAAGTTCATAATTTCTAAGTGTGTATACTGCCTTCATATGCCCTCCGCTCGCTTTCAACTTATATCTTTCAATTTTCAAAGCCTGCCGTTACGCTAAACGGAACTATCAATACTTTCTCTTCAATTATTTTAGTTCTAGCTATAAGGGAAGGTCCATTAATTATGTCACGCAGTAAAGAAGGAGGAGGGGAGTTTGGGAAATTTTGACAATCCATACACAAAATTTTGAAGGTCCATACAAAAAACGTGACAAGGGGGGGTAAAAAAGTCACTTTTTGCGTGACATAATTAATGGACGTTCCCTAAATTACTGTCCACTCCTAGAGCCTCTCATGTTGATGGTAAATTATCTGCTTCTGATAAATTTCGTCATAGATCGCTACTCCGCGCATTGGGAGAATACAACAAACAACAATCAAAGTGAAGTTTAAGTTGATCCAACAATTGCGTGGGGGAAAATCGTGTGGTGAAATATTTAGAATGAGCCAAAAGGAAAAATACATGTCGTCCGTATCACCTCAAACTGTTTGTGATCGAAGTAAGCTCTGGCTATCGATCAGCGTAGTTTTGTTTGCATTATTGTCTTTTCCTTCAATTTCGCTATGTCGTTTTTATCAAGGGCTCTAAGTGTTTTGTTCATTGCCACCATTTTTTTCATTGATTGGAAGTGATTTTATTATTTCTTCACAATTGGGGTACAGGCTGGTGCATCTCCCGTTGTAGACACCTAAACACCTTTTGGGCATTTTATGGGTCTATTTCAGTGGTGACATTTGAATTCATGACTTTGGCGTGAGAGGTATGGATACATACCACTTCGCTGGTATCTTTATACCATTTGTATGCTCTGGTTTTCGAAAGAGCAGATTCCCAAAAGGCTTCCTGCACCATTTTCAACTATTCCGCTCAAGAAAGTTTGTTGAAAATACACCATTTCATACAAAGTCAGCAAAATTGTTCATGGTGAAATGCGAAAAAACACACAAAAAAAAAACAGCAGCCAACAACCACTAGTGCTTTGATCACGCTCGATTTTCTGACAGATGCTAGTCAAAGCAGTACCAACTTATGGAAAAAAAAAAATAACCGGAGCGATTGAGATTGATCATTTAAGATACGACGAATTTCACGCCAACTCATCCTGTGTTTGGCAGCACCCTCTCAGAATCCAATGAAACTTTGTGGGTGTGTAGACTTTGTTTTTTTAAGCAATTTTGCATACTTTGTGTTTTTTTATAAAAATTTATCTGGACTGCCACTTAAAACGGGCTTAAGTTTCTTGATCGTTTTTTTTTTAAATCAACATAACTCAAAAAGGACGAGACTTACAAAAAAAGTGATGTATGGGTGTCTTTTAGAAAATTGTCTTAACCTCTATGAAAAAAATGTAAAATTGTAAAATCGAGTCTTACACGCTAAAAAATAATATTTTTAAATTTAAAGTCAATTTGCAAAAAATAGGTGTTTTAGAATTGAACTAAATTTTTGTTTTAATAAAATCAATATAATTGTCTAAAAGTTCACTATACATTGCGAGATAGGCACATATAAGGAAAAAAAGTTTTTCTAACAACACATTTTTCATGTCCTATTTTTACCGTTTATCGCGCTTACTCGTCCTATAATTTGATCCCAAAACCTCACAGATGCCAAACAAATTTAATTATAATGACAATTTTGATTTTTTAAGGGTCTTTGAATGTTTGAAAAATCAAGGCTGCCATTTGGAAAGGGCTTATTTTTAATTTTTTTGAACTTAAGTTGTAATACAATTAAATCAGGTTGTTGATCTTGTTCATTATCAAAACTTTGAAGTATATTAGACGAAGGACAATAAATTGGAAAACAAAAGCTTTATCATAATATCTGAAGTATTTACCTAGCAGTTCAGTTGTTTATATGAAAAACTGCTAGATTTCCTTAAACAAAATTCAATATATTGCTCAAAAATTATTGTCATGTCAGATGGAGCAGCGGCCCATTATAAGAACAAAAAGAACGTTGCCAGCTTGTGCAATTTCAAGTCCAAGTATGGATTGGAAGCAGAATGACACGTCGTTGCAACGTCTCATGGGTCTATTTGATGCTATTGTTGGTACTCTCAAGCGAATGGCAAAGAGAGCAAGCCTTGCTCAAGTTTATGGAAACACAATCAAAACTCCTCGGGAACTATATGACTGGGCAGTTGAACAGTCAAATAAAAGTATTACAAAACTGAATTTCTGCTTCATATCAGCTGAAAAGTATACAAAAATGTTAGAAGAACTTATAAAGCCACATCATATAGCCACGTAAGACAGAGACAGTAGAATTTAGAAAATCAAATTTCAGCTAAAAGGTTTTCTGAATCAAAGGATAATACAAAGAAATTTACTTTGTTTGTGAAAGATTTACAAATAAAATATACGAAGATATGCTAATTACTAATACGTGAAAATGTACATATAAAAAGTAAATAAAATAAAACCCTTACCAAGCAAAAACCTACCTACATAAACAAGGCAGTAAATAAGTATACTCCAAAATATTTACACACAATCTACTCACAGCTTGCTACTCCAACATAGTCAACACAAAAGCATAAGCAAAATAAGGAAATCGG
This sequence comes from Aedes koreicus, assembly GCA_024533555.2. Lineage (NCBI taxonomy): Eukaryota > Metazoa > Arthropoda > Insecta > Diptera > Culicidae > Aedes > Aedes koreicus. Next base: position 48,798 of record JAHHFK020001439.1, read on the forward strand.
TGAACCACTAAGAAAAATTTCGTAAATCAAGTGGCCATTCTTCATTTTTACTTAGTGTCATAGAGATTGTATTCGAAAGAAAAGAGACAAAAAAAAATGGCCGCAAAATTTTTTGCTTAAGTCCGATCTTTTTCCAACCTTCCGGGAACAAAATAAATCATAACATTATTTAGCCTATTCTTCATAACCAAATACCTGCTCGTTTGCCTTGACACTGGTCTATAAATTTTAGGCAAAGGAGGATTAACTTTTTTCAACAGTTTCGTCTACTTTTTCTTCAAATCCAGTTTATTTTCCGACGCCTTAGAGGTTTTGCGAAGTTTTTGCTTCATGATAGTTTAATATTTCTAGATTGGGTGAAGTTCTGGTGTGTTCGGAGGGTTGACCTCTCCGCGTACATAAAAAAACATTGTTGTTTTTAAACCAGTCGAAGACAGGTTAGGCATAATGTCAGGATGCCAAATTCGGCCATAGTAGCGTCTGTGGGACTTCAGGAAGGGCAGGAGGCACTGAATTCATGCTTATAATTACAATTACCTCTTGATATTGTCAGATGTGATGAAGGGCTGACTCATTTTTTCGCATCCATAGTTCGCCTTTCAGACAATGAACGTCTTGGTGAATTTGAAAATTTCTTCTTCCGGATGGTGTCAGAAAAGGCTTACCTAGATTTGGTGACGTAGAAATCCTATCCAGGCATGTATTTGATGTCGGCCTTGATATAGGGTATGTGTACTTTAATTGAGCCTAATAAGCAGTGGTCGACTGCATTGTTAATTGTTTCCCAAGAAGTAATTGAGCTGTAAACGATAATTCACTTGCTATTCGTTTGATTAGATGCGCTTGATAAGTTGTTTGCTGTTCTTTTAAAAATAACTTACTTTTGAAGGACGGAAACTGAATGGAATTTCAGTGAATTTGGAGGTAATTTTGGTCTAAAGCCCGATTCAAAGTAAATTTGGACGCATTCAAGTGATCATAACTCAAGAATTAAACAACATACACGGTTGATAAAACGTCAAACAAAAGGGTATTTATTCAGCTTTCAAACGATATGTAACAAGTTATTACATTTACCATTTCGAATGAACTGTTGCACTTTACTTGTGATCGATGCCATCATGATCTGCACAGTCGCTGGTGACACAGCACCGGCAAATTTATCGCACTTTAAACGCATTTGTTTTGCATTTGTAACTTCTTTACCGCATCCTCGAAGTTTTCGCTTGACAATTACCCAATATTTTACGATCGGTCTGAACTCAAGGCAATTCGGAGGATTAATCTCTTTGGCGACGAAATTAACATTGTTTGCAGCATGCCATTCTAGTACCTCCTTAGAGTAGTGGTAGCTGGCTAGATCCTGCCAAAACATAACGTTGGAGTTGTGTTGCCGAATGAAGACTAAAATCTGCTTTCTCAGACACTCTTTAATGTAAACCTTCGACGTCATTGTGTGTGATGTGATGAAAACCTTGGTTTTAAGGTCACACAGGTGCAGTTTCCTTGCCAAATCATTAGTTTCCGAGCAAACTTATCAGCAAAAACAAATTTATAGCTGGAAGGGACATCCCCACGACCAGTTGCCAGGTAAAATGTTCGTCCGGGGATTTGTTTATAATCCATTTTGACACATGTTTCGTCATCCATTAAAATACAGCCATCAAATTTCGTCAAAACTCGTTCGTATAGTAATCGTGCTCGCTTTTTGGCCACTAAATTTTGTTTCACGGAGTGATTCGGATGTTTACTGGCACAAAAAGACTTGTATCCTTCTCTTGAAAGGATGTTACGCACGGTAAAAAAGTTGGAATCGTATTTCTTTGCCAAATCACGTATCGAGACACCTGGGTTGCCTTTCACGTACCTCAACACATTTCTCCTCAGCTCTTTGTCCCTAGTGCCACTTTTATGATAGATGCGCTGTGCTCTATTAACACTCAGAGTATCCTCGTAACGTTTGATTACAAGACACACCGTTGACTTTGGGAATTTTAACACTTTTGCTATTTTTGAGGCAGACCACGAAGGATTCTCTAGATGTTTGTTCACAAATAATTTTCTGTTCTCAAGTTCCATGATCCGTAATTTCGAGATTCGTCGATCAATCGAGAAAATTTCACCAATTTCTTCGTCAATAAAACATCAACAAATGTCTGTTTTTTGTTCCAATCACCAGGGACGCGGTGGTGTATTAAACCTTGCGTCCAGATTTACTTTGAATCGAACTTCATAAGCATGATGTCACTTTGTGAATGGATTTTTGTCTCCTCATTTAAGATTCTTGTTAGAAATAGTCTTCATAAATTATTTCTTTGGGCATTTCATTTCAAGCTATATTTGCTTTACGCAACACAAAATTTTCTAGAATAAATTAATATAAAACCACTTTTGAACAACTTATTATTTTTTACATATAATGTATAATGTATAATGCCATTCCATATTAAAAACATGAGAACTTCTACTACATGGATGTGGTTGCTGAGGTTTGCTATAACATAAGCTATTTGAAAAATACACAATCAAATACTCATTCATATCCATTGAAAATTTTACTAATTCCAAAATTTTACTATGTGATTAATACATCAGGCATTAGTAGGGAACATAGCAAAAAACATGTCCCTTAAATTGTGTCTATGGTTTTCTTATAACCAAGGCCGGTGTGGCCTCTGCTGTACACAGAAATTGTCTCCATTGTATTCGGTTCATGGCTGTACCTCACCAGCCTCGCTGTCTACGAAGGGTCCGCAGGTCGCCTTCAACTAATACGCGATCCACTTCGATCGTTGTGCGCTTCTTTTTCTTGTGCCCGTCGGTTCGTTTCCGAGAATTATTTTAAATGGGCTGTCGTCCGACATTTTTACGACATGCCCAGCCCATCTTAGTCGATTAATTTTAGAGGTGTGTACGATGGGAGGTTCCTCTAGCAACTGATAAAATTCGTGGTTCATTCGCCTCCTTCACGTTCCGTCTTCCATCTGCACTCCACCGTAGATCGTACGTAACACCTTCCGTTCAAAGATACCAAGAGCGCGTTGGTCCTCCACTAGCAATGTCCATGTTTCGTGGCCGTAGAGGACTACCTAATTAATTTCTTGTAGATGGTCAACTTTGTTGTTCGACGAACTTTGTTCGATCTTAGCGTCCTTCGGAGTTGAAATTAGGCACGATAGCCAGCCATAATGCGCCTTTGTATTTTTCTACTGGTGTTGTTATCGGCGGTCACCGATACAAGAATTCGTTTACTTCATCGATTTCATCATCATCGACCTGAACTCGTGGTAGGAGGCTAACATTGTCTTCTTGTGAGCCTCTTCCCTTGATGTATTTTGTTTTCAACGCCTTAATCACAAGCCCAATCCAATCTGATGTACGTTTCTGCCATCGTCTCAAAGTTACGTGCTACGACAGCAACGTCGTCGGTGACGCCAAAAAGTTGGACAGACTTCCTGAAGATCGTGCCATTCGTGTCTATCCCAGCTCTTCGAATCCAATGCAATGTTGAATAGCAAACACGACAATCCATCACCTTGCCGTAAGATTCGAAGGGAATTGAAAGTGTCTCTGATACTCGGGCGACACACATCGCTCGATTAATCGTTGCTTTGACCAAGCGCGTCAGTTTTATTTGGAAATCCATATTCCATATTCGAACTTCTTTATTTTTTGGATTTTTAAGGGCGGCTTGTTGGTCCTTCCCCAACCCCCTGTCTCGCTGGAGGACCATCGTGCACAGCACTGTTTAGAGTCCCACGTTGGCACGAGGACGATGATCAGCCGCTCCTAACATGGAGAGCAGACACTGTTTTGAGCCGCCCTGGACATGGAGAACAAACGCTCAGATAGGTTGCACTCTTCGAAGAGGACAGCCCCCCTTCCCTGTCAGCATATGACCAAGGACCCACCGGGGTTGGCTACCCGATCTTTCCTATGATTACTCATACCCCAGTCGGCACCACGGGGAGGTAGGGATAGGAATTACTGGACAAGAGGCTAAGGATCGCAAAAGAATCTATTTTAAATATACCTGCAGGTACGTGAAGTACCAATGGTATGAATTTTTCAGCCATTTACCAACCTTATTTCTTATGAAATAATTGTTTATTTTTCTATTTGAATAGTTAATTTATACCGTATTATGGCGTATCGGTTAAATTTAGCCAAATTAAGGTCATTTGAAGATCGTGAAGATAATCTGTGCAGCTTAACCAGTGAAGTCTTAAAAGTTAAGCGACTCAAAAATATCTTTCAACAGTTTAACTTTAAATTGATGTATAAAGTATCAACTGCTTCAAAATAAGTCGTTTAGCATGACATATTTTTTTTCGATAATCGCTGAATTTATGACATATATGATATGTCATGCTGAATAAAGGAGCTATGCTGACATAACATCTCATTACCCTACGTCTCTTCTGTTACAACAAAACTAACCTTGGTTTGGTGAGCTACTGTCGGTACCAACTTTCTTGCGCGGGCTTTGGTCACCGTGTTCTGCTTATTGCTCCGGTTCGGTGCTTTCCAAACTTGATGTACGATAAACTGATAAACTGCGCTTCATTGTTCTATATATGTATGTGTGTAGTAAGCCACCATTCTAGTGTGGGCCTTGTCCTCCATACGGTTCCACTTAACATAAAGATAATGCTTTGTTTTCGTTCGAAATTCAACATACTGCTGTATGATGGGCCAAAAAGAATTCGTCAAACCTGTAAGAAGAGACACTTGTGAAACATGCGGGAATAAGATAATCCCCTTCCAGCAATATGATCCTATAAATCGAATCACAAAATATACAATTCAGTTAAGCTTTCCACAAAATGGTTTGTTTGAGAAAAGCGCGTCAAATTCAAACTATTGGAGTGGAATGTACCATTCAAAAATGATAGACACATCCCTTTCTAGACTCCGGATGGCTTTCCACTCCATTGTCCAATTGCAACTTCAATGATGCTCTGAAAATCCTCCCATCCCAGTTTCAAAATGTTTTAAATCAATGAATTATAATTAGATCTATGCACTGTACATTATGTATAGAATATATAAAGGAATGAGTGTATATAGAGTGTGTGTAATTTGATACGGCAAAATGCCTAGCTGTCTGCCGATCCATCTATATGACGCAGTTTGATTTTCGAAATGAATGCCTAAGTAGCACACTATGATCATAATTAGTTGTAGTAACTTGATTATGACTAAACAAGTCACATTTATGTTATTTCAACCGAATGGCAACAAGTGTCCTACCTACAAGGGTGCACAACCAACCACGTGGTTGATTGTAATGAAACATTGACGGGCTGAACTCTACATTACTAGTTTATTCAAAGTAAAACTTCTGCAATTTTCACGTGTCTTATTTTTGCCCAATGGTCACAACAACCGTCCGATCGCATAAAGGGAGCCCTAACCAGAACTCATAACGTTCTAGTGCTGTCGACAACTCTCTGATGAGGCTACCGAATTTCCTTCTCAAGTTCCTTTGCACAATCAATTCTCGAAAAAATGTCACCCTTTTTATTCTAAGTTTTTCAAGCCTTCCATTTCACCAGGTCACATCTCTGTTAGTGTAGCGTTCCTTTACAGAGCAGCTGATGTTGGAAGCTTGTGTAATGAAGGCTTCTTATCCATGATTAGTGTTGATATTTTCAATTGATATCGTTCCTGGGTTGCAAAACTAGAGCAGTAAAGTTGGTTTCTTGTGGATTTCTGAAGATTTCTTTTAAAATATCATTTGCTTGGTATTCGAACTAAATCTGTCTAATTTGTCTAAAAAAATTTCATCCGAAAAATGCCAATTTTTATGTTATTTAAGAGGATTAAGCTGCAGAGTTTGGGGTTTAGTATTTCCTCGCCTTTCGCGTTTATGAATGTGAAAGAGTTTCCATTATTACATAACTATGTCAATATTCTGTTGATAAGTATATTCAAAGAAGGACTCACCTCGTTTGTTGATTCCCGAGCTGCTCCATATCATTTGATGTGCATTGGCATCACATCTTATGATGAAAGGCTTATTTTGGCTTTTCGAATAGGAGATCAAAGCTGGTAATTCTGGTATAGGTACTTCATCTGCATCTCCTGGGAAATAGACCGACGCAACTTTACGCATCGTGTTCCCATTTGTAGTAGATACCTCTAAAGCAATTGCTGCAATTTTTTTTTAATGAATTCTATAATTGGAGTAAACTTAAAAGAAAAATGATATCAGCCCTAGGTGATATTCTTACATGTGTTTATAGGCATTCCTAATCAGTCAAAGCACGGGTCGCGTCAGGTTCATGACCTTAATAAAGTATTTAAACCTTTTCTTCGCAGCACCATTTAGCCGTTTCATTGGACTCTTCTCAGGGACATTTTGAGAAACTTCTTCTATTATTCTCTGATTATTATCTGTTGTGAGAATATTACCAGATGTCAACATAATAGTAACGTTGAGTAATGTGTATTGAATGCTATTTTTTTTAAAGAGCTTGCATTAGAAAAGAGGCGACATTAATCGATTTACACAAGCGATTATCTGTCAAAGCCTAGCAAAAAACCATTCTAATAGAGCAAGATACCTGTCAAATAGTTGAGTTGTCTCTTAATACAGGATCTTTAATTATTTGGTGCTGGAAAATTCGTGATATGAAAATAATGTGAATTTAATAAATTTACTGCAAAACGAAGTTTTAAGACATCACCTTATATTTGCGTTATTTTCAATAGTTTAGGGCTTAAAGTAAATCATTTTCAATATTGAATCAACGCGTAGTGAATGTTTTGATCGATTGAAGTTAAAATTTGGGAAATCGATCGTTAAATGAATGAGTTATTAGCGTTCAAAATCCAAACATATTTCGTGACGCTCCAACTTTTTGTACTCGCAAAGTATACACCAGTCTTGAGAACATAGACGTAATCCTACGTAAAAATAATGGTATATCGGCTCCGTAAAACTAACGTGATTGAACCTTTTAAATAAACGGACCAGACAAAAATAATATCAAAAATTTCGTATGTCATCATGGCGAAGATATAGGAGGATGTGAACAAACAGTAGTTTCTCCATTGTAATTCCAATATAGGCTCCAAAGGGTCAGTTCGAGTTCACATCCAAATGAGCTCAAATTTTTGTAGAACGATCAGGACGGGATTTTAAATTAGACTGAGTGGGGTGGAGCTGAATCTATACTTTAAACTATTGTAATGCATGTTTTCAATTAGTTCGTTTATATGTAAGGCCCAGAATGCATGTTTTGTCTAATATTACAGTTATATTATTAACAACGAATACGCCAATAAACAAAGCAATAATTTGTCAATAATCAAAGCAATCCAGCAAGGCTTATAATTGCAGTCATTTGTTTTTGATACTTGATTCGTTCCAAACTCTGTTAAGTGTTAAACTAGTTTAGTTATCACATAGTCAATAAAAAAAAACACGTCCTCATAAATCCAGCTTAACAGGGCAAATCCAGTGTACCTCCGCATATCAAAAACATCACTCAGCAAATAACATTATTGCCACGAGTTGACATCTATTTATTCAATTGTTATGCCTGTTACCAATCAATCGCAGAGCAACACAGTTCCATTCAGTCAAAGTACGCCCCTAAAACTTTATCATACCACTTTATTTGTTTACCCGATGGAATGGCTACGTTTCTCAGAAGACCATCGAAGTACGGCATGATTCTCATCGTTATCGATCCACAGTCGACCTTCTGCCGCAACACGGCATTTTTCATCATCCGTCAAACGGGACACGATAGATGATTGTTTATTACAACTCAGTTGTTGCCTACAACTTCGTTTCTGTGCGCCAAATAAGCGCCAAGAAAAAAAAACATCCGCTTCTTGAATGGTGAATGTCAATCAATGCTACGCCTCCATCATCACAGCGCACAATTTTGAAAACAGTTTTATTTTTTTATTTTCCTTCAATGCGAATCGAGCCTCCTCGGTTGAACAAGAGAATATCGTGAAGATATTGATGGACATCGAGGTAGTGGTACAAGGGAATGAGACATATTGTTCGAATTTGAATTATGTTTTTAAAGTTTTCACCCAATTACAATCCTCACTTAGCTCAGTCGGTAAAGTAGCAGCTACGAAGCAACACCTTATTGCAGGCGGCTGGTTTGGTTCCCGATCTGGTAAGGAATTTTGCTTCACTCGACGGTAATATTCTTTCTGGCATAAAGTATGGTTGTACTTGTCACTCAATCATTCTAATGCAAAACTGGTACTGGCGTTGTAAGTTCTCAATTATCAACGGTGGAAGTGCATTTAGAACTATATAAGTTGACAAGCAACACCGGACAACAAGCATGAACTGCCAAGAAAGAAAAAATACATTTCTTCAATGAAAGGCTTACATATCGCTTAGAGAATCGATATTTAATTCCTGGCTGTTTACAAATCATAAGAACTGATGACCATTAAATAAAATAGGAGCGACCAACAACCAAAACTAAAGGATATTTAATGATCGATGAAATTAACCGAAAGGCATAAAATGTTTTTGATCTACAATCTTTGTAGATGAACACATTTGACAGATTTTCAATTTGTAAAAAGGGCGACATCTAACCGTTAATGGGTTTATTCTGATTGTTCTACGGTCATTGGCACATGTGGAAAGTATGAGAATATATAATCCCACAAAATTGCAATGTGTTAGAATATTCCCTAGCCAAGCAGCTTAAAATTATTGATTTCAAAATATTCAACTAGTAAAGTTTAAAAAATTAACATCAGTTGATTTGCCAGCTCATCGCTCGATTCTAATTGACGCAAAGCAAAGCATCCGACTTATTATCTAAGACCAAGGGAGATTCTTAATGAATGAAAAAAAAAAACGCTTGGTTTACATCCGCCACAGGGTAAAGCAGGAGAAAGTCATTTGGTCAATGTTCCCTCAATTGTTACTAAGTCAATTCCCAGCCGTCCCCCAAAACATAAACAGTTGATTTAAAGCAGACGACACAGCCAACCGACAGTCAATTTCAAGTGTTGTTCTTCTCAGCTTTCCAAACGACGGCGGACGAAAGCGAAGAAGTCTCCAACAGGAGCAAGTGTCAGTCGGTTGTTCTACAGGAGAGAGTCCTGGAAAGAAAAACAATAAAGTAATTTTTCCACGGATCATAAATCATCAGTGGTGATGAGAAAATTAGTCCATCCAGGCACGAGAGCGTTCTCGACAGTTGTTACGACGACTATTTGCATTTTTCGAGCTTTCCGACCCACCGGTTGCTGGGAAAGGAATCCGGAATGAATGGGGGAGCTATGGAGCTTCAAAATCAGTTGGCACATTATTTGCTGTGTTTTCTCTAGCGTGATGAAATATTCCCGACGAATAAGAAGGTAGTGATATTTTTCGTAATCAATTTTTGGTGGAGCTAAGAACTTATTACTGTTCATGTTGCTTTAAAAAAAAACCACGATTGCAACAATGAGCATGGTTAGAAATAAAACATTGTTCACATTTGAATATAATCTGCTTATAGACTCTGGTTCATTCAAAAGGTAAAAGCACGGAGCAAGAATATAGACGCTGTTGGTCAGTCAGTGGTGAAGTTTTAATTGATTCTCGATAACTCACTCTTCCGGCTGCTGGTATCCCATCGCAGTCAGCATGAAACTAATGCAAGGCAGGAAGGCATTCAAGCTGAATCGTTGTTACTCAAAGTTTCTCGTTTTTCATTGTCTTATCGCCCACTGCTTGTGTTGCAATAAAGTTATTTCTGTTGAAATTTCCTACCACACGGAAACCCAAAGAGACCGTTGTAAGTTGGTACTTAAACTTCGTTAAATCCTTGATTATCCAGGATTGGGAAATTCACGCAGATAGCTTTGTATATCGTACGGTCGTCGATCGATAGCTTTGTGGGTTCGAGGGTGGAGAATGCTTGTGTTAAGTTTTCTTATAATTTGCCTCTGCTAAACCAGGCATAGTTTAACAGTGTATCACAATTTGTTCGGAAACTGATTCCAATGGGATGCGATCTTAGATTTCAATAGATGCACTAAAATTGTGTTTTCAGTAGCTAAGATTTGAAACAACACCATGCTGGAGAGTTGAGGGCACTCAATATGCACATTGTGAAAGCAATTAGCGGGAAGTGCTAAGAAATAAGAAACAAGAATGAAAGAATTTGCTTTCAACAATATGAAATCTCAAAAGTTCAATGTCCTTCCAACAATTGAACATCAATAACCATTTTTGACATTTGTTTTTATCAAGCATTAATTTTTCAAACGTTATCTTGCCTTTGGATGTAGATTTGATCCCCAATTTGAAATAACCGGTGGTTTCTGAGTATAGACTTTGTTTTGATTGTGACGCTCGCCTTAATGTTCATTTAAGTAATAGAATATATATCAGCAAAAGACATAGGGCCACATTTCTTTTCCAATTTCATGAGTTAAGATAAATGACTTTTAAACAATTATAAGTCTTTCGATTTACGGTTCTTCGACAAGCTTCGTGCCCTAAGACACAGACTCTTATTATTATTTTTGAAAGAAGGTTTACTTCATCCAAAACGCAGACCTTATGAGTACTTAAATCTACTTAATTGGTGATTGCGCCTGCTACATTTTCAGCAGCATGGGTAAATCATTTCTGAAAACTATTCAATTAGAATTTCGCCTATGTAAATATTTTTAACAATATAAGTAGTATAGCATTTAACGTTATATTAATATGTTGGTTGCGATATATATTTATATATTTTCAATCCAACATGTAGAATTGCCAAATCAGACACAAAAACTAACAATTGGCATCGGATTTGAGAACCAAAATGGGCATTGCCAAGATGGGCATCGTCACTGACAGACAATACTGTTGAAACCATGGTGATGTTTATATCTGACATAGCCCACAGCCTTTCTATATCTGACATACACAGTTTTGTTTAGATATAGATGGGATATCCCGGTAGTATTAACAATTTCATTTGAAGTCACTCAATGTCAAACCTTACAATTCTTCCCATCATAGCACCATGGTACGAATAGCCAAATTTCACGACAAAAATCGATAACTCGAAAACCATTAACTTAAGACATATAATGTCTTTGGAAGATTTAGTCTTAAAAAAAGATCTATCTTTTGATTTGGGTTGTGACTAGGGTGGTCCTATTATGTTCATAATAAAAATTCTAACTTTTTATTTTTATGGTTTAGAGTAATTGTTGCTCCTAGAGAATTGTAGATAATTTAATTTAATGAAACTTTGCTCAAAAAACCTTACTTCTATCTCATCTACGTTTCGTTTTATATCAGTTTTTCTAACTGCCCTTAGGTGGGACTTAACAAAACAGTTTTTTTTATCTATTTTTTTTAATTCAATTTGAATTTGAAAACTTTGTTGAGATGACTTTTAGGACATAAAAAGGCGCATATTTTGAAGATACAAAATGGTTGCTAATTATTGTATAAAAAAAGTTATAGAGGTTGAAGTGCAAAAAAAAAAAATGGTTTTTCAAGATATCTTACTCATTTATTTGCAAATATTTGCAAACACGGATCTCGTGAACTGAATGTAAAAATTTCCATCTAATAGACCTATTCAAAATTGTTTGTCCCCTTTTGTCCCCTTAGGCCGTTTTCAGCAGTGTTCTATTATCTTGGTCTAGTTTTATAACAGTTCCAAAAATATAGACCAACAAAAATAGATCAACTGTTTTCCAGTTACACCGCCATTGTTCTAAATTTTATGTGATGCCGTTCGTTTGTTTTGTTTTGGAACTTCGCCTGCTTCGTTTGAATTTGGTTGGTGTTAAGCTCGTTCGACTTTTCAAAATGATTCTAAAAAGTTTCCGAATTTTCCGAGTCAAAAGGTGCCAGTTAACCGCGATCTATTCCTCCCAATACTTGCTGGGCGAATAATAAGATGAGCGGCTGTTAAGTGCCGTTTTATGGTAAACGATGTGAAGGATTTCCTTCTTGCTAAAACAGCTGAAAATAAAAATTAATTTACACGGAGGAAGCTTTCATATTCGTAACTATTATGTTTGACTGGATGAGAGTACGACACTAGCTGACCAACCATCGGTTATGTGCTGGGTAATCTGCGACCTAAGTTCAACTCTGTTTTGACAACGATTTCAGGCCTGAATAAAGCATTCCGACCGGTTGAAAACCCTGAGTTGAAACTCCATTGCCAGTACCTCTTCCGGGATCGCCGTTAGTTCCGACTTTGTGCCTAAATTTCGAACACCCACAGATCTCCTACGACAGGACTTTCTACAAGCCCCCCTACAAAAGGTTCGCGTTTCTCAGTCAGTTGAGCATCGCGTCATCGAGCACTACATTTGTCCTGGAAGAAAGTATTAAACGGAAACGCACTTGTCCACCGTTGTTTGGCATGGTCTTACCCACCCCGTTGATTGCCTTCGCCGCCTTCTCCTGGGCATAGCTCACATAGCTATTGAAGTTCAGTTCGTCATCAATCCTTTCCGAGCAATGACACTTTTCATTTGCCGACCAACAGTACCTCCGTTTTCCACTAGCCTGTTATCGACAATACGATGTCATCCGCAAAACTAACGATCACTACGCCAACATTAGCACTATTGAACATTCCGATCCAGAGGATGGAACCATACAAAACCATTCCGTCTTGATCTTCAACGTTGTTTAACTCATAACTGTCTTGTGAATCAACACCCGGTTCTGGAAGTAATTTCTCAGCAGAGGAAGTTTTTTTTTTTTTTTGTCTGGATTATCGAGATTTTCAGCCTCGGGCTGGTTCATCTCCCGTCGTAGTCACTCAAATACCTCTTTTTGGGTATTTTCGTAACTTGTCCGGGGGTGAGATTCGAACTCGTGACTTTGGCGTGAGATTTGTATTGGCCTTCTGACACAGACCCTCGAAGCAGGCTCACTTGCTGGCCTTTATCTCCCTCTTTAGTGCGGCCTTCGCGGCGACTAGCGCCCCTCTACGCTCGATTCTATCGGCGTCTGACCGCGCTCTTTGCACCCTCCGTCTTGCGTGGAGGCATGTTCTTCGGAGGTCGGCGATCGACTCCGTCACCAATACACCGGCGATCTTCCATTCCTCGGTTTGACTTCCCTCGGCATGGTCGCATCGCACGCTCGTGTAAGTGTCATAACGAGTCTTTCGCCGCAAGGTTCCTGGGTTTCGCATAAGTTTCGTTCCCTCTCAAGCGCCTCTTTAAAAACCTCTACATCAAAGTAGGACATCCTCCATCTGCGGGCGAATGGAGTGGATGCTCCTCCTTCCGCACGCTGCCTTGTATTGTGGACGATACAATAACGTACCGCCAAGTGGTCGCTATGAGTGTAGCCATCATCCACCCTCCAATTGCTAATTAGCCCAGGACTGCTAAATGTTATATCGATAATCGATTCCGCTCCGTTTCTATGGTAGGTACTCTTGGTACCCACGTTGGCTTATATCACAGATTGAGCCTACATTGAGCCTAGCCAAGGCCTCCAGAAGAATCTGGCCCCTAGGGTTGGTAAGGCGGCTCCCCCACTCGAGCGCCCAAGCTCAGGCCAGTTAGCTCCGTTGTCATCCGATCGAGCATATTGGAAAACTGTTCGATCGACCACCTTGGCGGTGCGTAGCAGCTGCAGAAGAACACTGCATTCACTTTTACAACCACGAAGCCTTCGTTTGTGTTGGACACAACCTCCTGAACCGGGTGCTTGCCCGTCGTCCATAATGCCGCCATATTAGACCTGTCCGCAAACCAGTTCCCGTTGCCGGATGGGATGCGGTATGGGACGGAAATTATGGCGATATCCGATGCCGACTCGCTAACTGTCTGACACAGCAGTTGCTGGGCTGCCTCACAATGGTTCAGGTTTAGTTGGGTTACCTGCATTACGGTTGGCTCGTTGGTATACCCTTAGCGGCCGGGCACTTGCCCCCCCCCCCATGACGTGCTTATCGTCCGGTTTCCCGGCGCACATCAAGCATTTGGGGGGACCTTTGCAATCCCGCGCCTTGTGGCTAGTGCTGCCACACCTTCTGCACATGTTGCTCCTATCTGGGCCTTTGCATTCCCAGGACATGTGCCCGCTCTCTAGGCATCTGAAACATGCCTTCGGCGGCTGGTGCAGGCTTAGTGGGCATATTGACCATCCCACCCTCACCTTCGCCACTTTCAACGCCGCGTCTGCGTCGACTGCCGCTACCCTCAGGGTTGCCACCTGGGTCCCGAGTGGACCCTTCCTCAGACGTATGTCTGCGGCGGCAACCTCGACCTTGCACTGTTCCTTCAGTGCAGTGGAGATCTCGTCTGCCTCGGTGATCTCATCCAGGTTTTTACACTGGATCGTCACCTGCGAGACGAGGGCGCGCACCTCCACACCCTCACCTAAGGCCTGTTTTGCCAGGTCTCTATACGCCGGGCCCTTAAGCGTTGTCGCTTTTTTAAGCTCCAGGAGCATTTCGCCGGTGCGGGTACGGCGTATACTCCGCACGTCGGCGCCTAGGCCTGCCAGTTTAGCGTCCCCGCGCATCGCTTTCAAGACCTCGGAGTACTTTGACGCCTCGGTCTTAACGATGAGGGCCTCTCCGCGGTTACGCTTGCGGGCCACTTGTCGCTTATCTTTTTCTTTTTTGGTTTTATTCCTCTTTTTCCTCACCTTATTCCATGGGGCTTCCCTGCCCCGCCTGGGGTCATCGCTTGTCCCCCTCCTAGCACTGGCATCTGCCTCCGTGCTGGTTATGGCTGTTGTTGTCGTTGGGGCCCTGCCGCTCGGGCCCCCTTCGGCGCTTGAGACAACACGTGAGCTGGTCGACGCGCCTTTCGCGCTGGGCTTAGCGCCGGGGCCTCTCTCTTTGCGAGAAGCCGAAGCTGGTCGCGAGGATGGACCCTCTGACTCCGCCGCCACGTTCGCATAGGTTCGTTTCCCCTTTGGGGCTTCCGACACGATGCGCTTCTTAGAAGCGCCGGGTGCCGTCTCGCCCGCTTGGAGGTCCCCGCCCCCATGGATAGGGTGGACTCTCCGACGGAGACGGATGATTCCGTCTGCGTCTGCTTCGAGGCAATGTCCCTCGCCCTTTCGGTGGCCGCTAGCCGTGCCAACTCTTTGGCACTTTGCTCGGCTAGCAGTTTGGCCTCCAGCTCCTCCCTCTCCTTGCATGCAGCCTGCACTGTCATGCGTAGCCTAAGAAGGCTCAACTTTAGGTCTTTCGCAATGTTGTTGCGCGACGACGTAAAGTCGATGATCGCATCCAACTGCTCCGAGACCTCCATCACCTTAGGAAGGGTTTCCGCATCCTACCCATGGCCCGGATGAGTCCTGGCCCATCCATGGCCACGCCTAGCTTGGTGCCACCTGCCTCCGATGCCGTAGCACTACCGCAGGTGTCGCTCACGCCCGATCCCACCGTTTTACGCGGTGGGGACCTCACTAGGCCGCCTTTAGCGAACGGATTCGCTCTCTCTTGGGTCTTTTTTGATTCCTCCATGTTGTTGGGTCCCCCTCCAGCCGCTATCCAAGCCCACGTGGAGTAGTCGCTATTGTGATCCCATGGTTATCTATGCAAGCAGGGAGGCCATGCGAGGGTTGACACGGCCCTTCATGGGGAACCGTGTTCAGAGCCGGATCAGCGCAAGACAGGTATAGGTCATCTGAGCCTACTCCCGCCCGACTGGCGAGGTCGGGCGGTGGAGAATGGAACGTACTGGAGGCCTGCCAGGGTTTTAATGGGACGGAGATGACCTGTGCCGCGGGAACCTCGCCATTTCCTACTCGGTGTCACCCGGCAGTACTGAGGGAGACGACACAGGCGCCAGCCCGAATACATCGGTACCACTCGTGAATCCTTTCGCAGCCAGTTGCCATAATTGGGGTTTTACTGGCATCCACCCCAATGCGTCGTATGACGCTCCCTCCGTAGTTCGTTTAGCCGTTAAGGGGAGCTTAACGTTTCCAAGGTGCACCGCGGGGAGGCGAACTACATTCACACCTCTGTGTTGACATACTTACATTTATTTATTTGTATAAAATATACAAACGCAAATGTAAATGTATCAAGATAAGATGGCGCAGGTGTGTTAGTGACGATGATTTGTAGTGCAAAATTTTCAATGTGTTATGTCTGTTTGTCGGTGATATAAATGTTAATAAATAAATGGAGAAGGGTTGCCATAAAAATATAAACATTTTCGTAAAAATCTCACGTTGTTAGGCACTTTGATGATAATTTTTGATGCTGCAGATCGAAAGTTATGCAGAAATAATGCAAAACGACCAATTTTAAAACTAGGTTTGCTCCACAAGGGGACAAAAGGGGACACAATTTTTTGCATAGGTCTTGTAGATAGAAGTTTAAAGTTTCATTTCACGCAGTTCTTGTTTGCAAATATTTGCGAATAAATGAGTAAGATATCTTGAAAAAATATATTCTTTTACACTTCATCTTCTATAACTTTTTTTTGTACAATAGCTAGCAACCATCTTTTATCTTCAAAATGTGCGCCCTTTTATGTCCTAAAAGTCATTTGAACAAAGTTTCCAAATTCTAATTGATATAAAAAAATTGCAAAAAACTGCTTTTTTAAGTCCCACCCTGAGGACAGTTAGAAAAACTGTTATAGAACGAAATGTAGATGAGATAGACGTAAGGTTTTTTTCAGCAAAGTTTCATTAAATTAAATTATCTACATCTCTTTAGGAGCAACAATTCCTCTAAAGCATCAAAATAAACAGTTAGAATTTTTATTATTAACATAAACCCACCTAGTCACAACCCAAACCAAAAGATAGATCTTTTTTTTTTAAGACTAAATCTTCCAAAGTCATCATATGTCTTAAGTTAATGGTTTTCGAGTTATCGATTTTTGTCGTGAAATTTGGCTATTTGTACCATAGTGCATAGGTGAAAATTTATTTGTAAAGCAATGATTTGCTGAGTAATAATTAATTCCATTAATTATTCTGAAATCTTAGGTACTTCAGTTTGATCTTAATAATTATCAATATTTATTATTTCATCCTAACAAAACACAGTGTAAATATAATCCTTATCAATTTTCTTGCTTTTCAATCCTTCAGAAAGCTTTAATATCAAATCTCCAAGCAATTTAATTGGAGCATCGCTTTTCGAAACACATAATGCTTCAGGATAGACTTCACTTCTATCTGACAGCAGTGACTTCAAATCCAAATGATAGTTCTGAAACAGTTTATCGTCATCTGAACTTTCATTCCGCCTTTTAGTTGACCTTCTTATATCCGTCAAAATATTCTCAAAAAACCTCAGGACCACCAAATTGCGTCTGCATTCGATTTGCTTGATCACTTTGATCTGCCCCCTGTTTGAGGCTGTCGCAATGTGTATAGTTCTTGCTGTCAATGCGAAGCCTTTTGACATATTCTTGCGGCATCTCCTTATCCGATTCCGTAACAAATACTTCTGCCCTCTTGTTGCTGGTCCTTCATTTGTAGCAATTTCGTTGAATGTAATCCTCGGCTTTATAATAATGACAAACAAAATTAGAATATCATCTCCTGTTATCTGATTATCGTCTTGGACATTTGACATACTCTCTCTAAAATAGTGACGTGCGCAGTTATTATAAGATCCACTTTTTGACCATCTTCTGTTCCTGAATTGATTTTTCCCATAAGAATATATTTTACTGAATTAACAAGAATCTGTACTAAGCATACTACTTGTCTACTCGGAATTTCCATCACATTTCGATAATTATTTGATTACACCGTTCGCTTGGTAAATTTCTAATAGTTTGTGGCTCAAATCTTATAATTTCGAATAATGTGACAAAATGCAAGAAATCTATCCAATCGAATGATGCAAAAATTTAGGAACTTCAACCTAATTCAATGCAAAATGATTGTTTTTGCACAAAATTCTGTCTTTTGCAAAATAATGTCAGATGCACTTACGTGAAGTGGCTTAAATTATTAACATTTTTGTCCTGTTTAAAATTTACGTGTGCCGAAAAATGAACACTTAAGGGGTTATATACCTTTTTCATTTTCAAAAAATCGAATTTTTTTTATTGCTTTATCTTGAAGAACTACTCTATGAGAACATATTTTTCAAATTTTCATAGAGATTTGAGCAGTAGAAAAAAGTTACAGCGCTCTTAGCCGCGCGCCTCGTCCCGGCCCCAGACTAAACTTGAAACTTTAAACGCGAATATCTCGAAATGGTGTTTTTTGCAAAATGACTTTGCGGTGAAATGGATTGGCAAAAACTACTGAGCCGATTTTCTTCAAATTTTTTATGCTTGAACGATCCATTTTTCATGCACAAATTTTTATTTCGCCGAAATATTTTTTTTAGTAAAACCTCTCTCGACCGAAAAATTTAATTTTTGCATAAAACGTTCCCGTATGCACAAAAAAAAAAAAAAAAAAAAAATTTAAAAACGATCGTTCAGATACACGGAATTACTCTAAACTAATGATTTTTATTTTATTTTTATGGTTTCACTTGACCTGTTCGACCTGGAGAGTTATCACCGCAAGGCTCTTCCAAAAAAAAAGGCTTTTAAGGGAAACAGCCACTCCTTAAAAACTATTTAACATTTTTTCACAAATTTTTGCATAAACATTGTCAATAGACTGTACGGTCAGAAAATAAAATCATTCATGTAATAAAAAGATTGCTACATGCTTAAAAAAAAATTCAAACTTTCCTATTTTTTTGTTGACAAAAAAGGTATATAACCCCTTAATTTTATATGTAGAGTGGAGAGTAAATACTAGATAATAGAGATTAATCTCTTTTCATTTTTCAAACAAAACTACAATGCACGAAAGTTCCTTTTGAATATACAATTTCTTCGTTCTTTTGACAGCGCATTTGGTAATGCATACGAAACCAGCTAAATAAATTGTACGAATAAATTGCGGTACAGAAAACAACAAATTCGTTAATGAGTTTTACAAAAAAATTCGTAGTGTTAATTTAGTTTTATTTTCACTGTAATTTTTCAATTATAACCGCACAACGAAGCTAGAATTAAATCGCTCGTAACGTTTGCATTAAAAAAATGGACTTTTTTCGGATGGTGATAAAAAAAAAGTTAAGACAGATAATTGCTTTTGATAAATTTCCCATGGAAGGTAATTATTTCAGCTTACTTGCAAAAAGAATCTACGTCCTTGCGAGCGGCCTTCCGGCAGTTAACCGGAACATTCACCATGGCGGACGATAACATGCGTGTAGGCATGTTTTTGAGTTCTTTCTTCGTTTTATTTATCAATTCCTCCTAAGTTTTCACGAAAAAATTGTTGGAGTAGATCTTACGCCTCAGGTTGGCTCAGAAATTCTCTATGGGACGCAGCTGGGGGACGTTGGGAGGGTTCGCCGACTTGGGTACCACATCGATATTTAGCCGCTCCATCTCCTCCAACGATCGCTTCGAGTAGTGGGCAACGCAACTTCCGGCAGGCATTTCGTTCTTTGACATCGCCTTCTCGCTGATTGTCAGCCACAGCAGCACCTTCTTGGGGAGCTTAGTGTATGAAATGAATTTCACCTCGGAGCTCACTTCCTTCGTGGGGGAAGTAAAATACGAAGTGCCCTGCCAGTCGTTGCCATCCAGGTTGAGATAGGTCTCGTCGTCCATCACCACCGCCACGTCGCGATTCGCCAGGAAAATCGAGTTGACCATCTTATTCAGCCGCTGCCGCTGCGCTTTTCCCTGCAGCTCCGAAACTAGTGGACGTGACTTCCGCTTCCTGACATGTATGTTCATGTTCGTCAGGTACTGTTTGGCCGGTTGAACCGACCTCCCGGCCATGCGCACGCTGCGATGTAGCCACTTTTCCCTCGGTCTTCCTCTTCAGCATCCTTTGGAGCTTCTTGTCGCTCAGGGTCGTCAGCCGTCCGGAACTGGGCTTTCTGTCGATGCTCTGATTGTTGTCTAATAGTGCCAAGATGTTGCAGATGCCGGAACGGGCGTATCTGGCGTCCAAAGGTGCCGCACGATGTTCGTTTTCGACGCGGCAGGGTACCGTTCTTGGAGTTGCTTCACTGTTCTTGCCATCACGGTTAGAGTTCGACTGATAGAGCTGTCAGATTTTGTCTGCTGACTCATGGGTTACTATGATTGATGCTGCATGGATAGTTTCGTCAGTGTGGGTTAACGTAAACCGATGAAAAATCGTCAATTTTTGTCAATTTCTTTTAATGCAAACGTTAGAGGAAAGAATATCGAATGAAAGATAATCTAAATATATAAAAATGAATTTCTGTCTGTTTGTCTGTCTGTCTGAACCCTACAGAATCGAAAACTATTGATCCGATCGACGTGAAATTTTGTATACAGGAGTTTTTGGGGCTGGGAAACGTTCTTAAGATAGTCATAGACCCCTTCCATCTCTGTAAGGGGGGGTTCCCATACAAATGAAGCACACATTTCTGCATAACTCGAGAAGTAATCAAGCAAAGGAAACCACATCTAGCATGTGGGAGTTTTTGGAGGCAATAAATATTTGTATGGAAGTTTGAGACCCCTCCCCATTCTGAAAGCGGGGGGCTCCCATACAAATGAAACAGAATTTTCTTCATAACTCAAGAACTAATCAAGCAAATGGAAACAAATTTTGCATGTGGGGTTTTCTGGAGGCAAGAAATGTTTCTATGGTGGTTCGAGGCCCATCCCCTATCTTGAAGGGAGGGGACTCTCATACAAATGAGACTGAAATTTATGCATAACTCGAGGACTAGCAAATGGAACCAACTATGGCATGTGGGGGGTTTTGAAGGCAATGATTGTATAATGGTTTGAGACCCCTCCCTCCTCTGGAAGGGCGGGCTCCCTTACAAATGAAACACAAATTTCTACCAAACATGGGAACTATCCTGGTTACTAAAACACAAAACGTGTATGTCTCGGGTAAGAAGCATGTTCTGATAGAAGTTTGAACACCTTCTTAGTCAAGAAAAAAACAACCATGAACGTGCCAGTTCTATTAAATAGTTCTATTAAAGTTGCAAGCGTAGCAGCGCATATACATATCATGTGAATTCATTTTGATTCAAATTTGCTCACTTATTTTTAACAAATCCTGCAACCGGCCCTACTATGTTAAAATTTTGTTCCACCTGTACCCAATGAAAAACATTATCACTTTAAGCTTACTCATTTCCCCTCCACAGTTCCCTAATGCACTCTAATTAATTGTGTAATAAAAGAACGTGACAAAATAAGTTTATTAAAATTGTAGCATCTCGCTTCGGCTAGTTCTCCTACCCAGAGGCCAGACACTGGCACCCGCCTTCAACGACATTCATCCTGATTCTACAAATCCTTTGTATCCAGATGGTCGAAACGACTATTGCTACAGGGTACTAAAACCTGGCCGTTGTGTGTCGTGCTGGTTCTCTTCACTTTCTTCCACTTTAGGACAGCCATGCCAGATTCTTGGATTTTTTCTCATGCTTAATTAATGACTCTCTTATACCATAAAGCATGTTTTTGGATTTTATATAAACAAAACTTAAAGAGGGTGTTCGAATTCCTTCTTTTTGAAAATCCACAGATCTGGCACCGTTGCTTTGGAAAACGAGGAAATAAAATGTAGAACACGATACCTCGCGCGAGTGTCACCCGGACAGAGTGGAGCATTGCAAAAGACCCACTTATTCGAGTTTGTCAGGCCATCGTGTGAAGCAGATTTCAGATTTTTTCTCCTCCGTTCCTTTCCAGCGTTGTACACTCGAGGCGTGATCCGGAATAGAAGCATTAGGCTGTCCGAACATGCGGTGCGGCAGCAGTGAAGATTGAGTGTCGTTATATAACAAATGGTCAGACTATTTGCATCTGTATCAACCAAAGCGTACCAGAGCAATTAGAGAATGAGGTCAGGATTGGCATTCTCGAGACAAGATGTGAAGTGAGAGGCGGTTGAAATGAATTAAAATTAATAGCAACCTCTCAGAATGAACGGCATGGATTACAGTCCGGATAATCCGTTTTGAATGGTTTATGGTTGAATTGGTTTAAATATACTTGTCCTGATTTCGATTATGATTTCATCATCATCGTTGTAGAAAATATTACTCAACTTTGTATTCGTTGTATTGTCTATAACAAGCTTTATTATCTATCTTCCAATGGTTATCACATAATTCTCCAAAGGACTCCCAATGATGGGATTTTAAGCTAAATTATCATCCATTTGTTTCAGCCTACTCAACAACGGGCACTTGGAGAGTTGTAATCCCGCTTTTCCTGAAGCAACAACCCATCCATCTCCGCGTTATTGCGACCAAGAATTACGCACAAAGCCACCAATCACCGCTCGCACACCTAAATACGTACAAGTTCAGTACAATAGAGGCTGCTGTCGCGTATCCACTTTCGCTACATTTGTATTCATTAATTTGATCATTATCTGGCTGCCACACGCTAATAACACCACAATGATGCGCCGTTATCCCGAAAACAGTCCGGTCTCCTATAGTACGGTCGATGATACCATCCACCCACTCTAACTTCCCGACTGTCTTGTATGATATTACGCTAAGTTACGACTGGTAACAAGTTGATCACAGACCCTAAATGCATACGAAAAATCAGCTTCATTGGTTGCCGGACATCCGATAAGTCAGCGTGGGTGGATGGCACCATCCCCCTTACTATAGGAGATCGACCTGTATGTACTGCACCCAGACACTCAAAATTTTCTCAACCTGGTTTGGGGCCATGCACTAATAACGGAATGGTTTTTGTTGGGGGGGGTCTCATTTTCATTCATACCAAAGATTTTTTTTTCAAATTTTTATGTAAAAAATCCCACAAAGGGGGGGGGGGAAAGTGGGGGAGGCGGGTATAGAAATATGGGAAGGCTTCATGCGTAATTGGTGTATCACCCCTACGGTGGTGGGGTTTAACAGCCACGCATACCAAAGTCGAACCAAAACCAGGACTTGCCGCATATAAGCGCCGTACCTCGGGTTAGCCCGGTTAAGATCCATCCATCTGATACTGTTGCGCGCTCGGTGTAGCTCAATCATTTGCGATCATTATCCTCCGTCATTTACCATTCACACCATTAAACGTAATGATTTATTTTTCCTGAAAAGCGAACGAGGCAGTCCCAGAGGCTCGCGCTAGGTCTCGCTACTTACTGGCGTTGTACAACTACAATTGGTTAACCATTGTATGTCCCGTTATTTATGGTTCAACGAATACACGTTCGTACGAAAACACACTCGAGTAGATATTGCCTACGTTATGGCCGTCGTCGATATGCTCCGTAGAGAAAGGAAATAAGCCACTGAAGTTGGAAAGCTATTATTGTAATATTCACTCTTGCTGGATGCAGTGACAGTACAAGGGTTTGGGCTTTTGGAAAGCGTAGAATTACACTTCAGAAAATTGGTCGCAAAACTTTAGGATTATAGTGATTTAATTATTGAGGATATATTGTCCAAGTTTTTAAGAGTGTTTTGAATTTCTCCAACTACCCTTGTTTGCAGATATTTGTTGAAGAATTGCTAGGCTATTAGGCGCGTTTAAAGCATGCTTTGGTAGTTTTTAAATATTAATAAAATCCTTGCATAAGAATTCATCTTGAAATGTCATGGAGGTTAGTTGAATGTAAGCCAAGAACCGCTGCCGAGAGAGCTCGTTGTTATCGGGCGACCAAGAAAGCGGTCGAAGGTAATGCGTCTCCATCTACTGGTTGGGACACTGGAGAAGGCCCTTCAACTCGAGGTAGGAAATCTTAAATTACTTTCGTCAAGAAAATAGCAGGCTTTCAGACAGAGCGTCATATTCGTGACAGTTTTCAAAATGTCAGGACAAATAAATATTTAAGATTTTTTTTAAATAAAAGCTAAACTTATGCTTTCGTTTTTTTTTTTTAAATTAAGAGACATTAATCATGGTTTATTGAATTCCTGCTCGAACATTTGCGTTTATAATTGATGACCAATTAACATAATAATTTTACATATTCTTGAAAGAATATTGAATATAGAACCAAACCTTGTATGTACTTGAAATTAAAATTCCTATTGCTTATAATTCTCTTGAACCACAGACAAGCAGACATAACTCTCGAAATTTGTTCATAGAACATGAAAAACGGTCAGTTTGAATATTTTGATAGTTGTTAGTACTACCACCTGTTCAGCGCAGGGTGATTTCCATTTTGTTAGACATTAATACATTACCGCCATTTGTTCATTAATACATTACTTCCATTCCTTAACAGACCCTCAACCATCTACAACGTGATAAGGATAATGGTCTCCAGCTGGTCTATCATATCAACACAATCATCACTGCCAGCACAACCGTTACCCATTTTATCATACCAAGGTTTAAACCAAACAACCCTTTCTGGGGACGCTAAATGATTTCTAAAGAGGAAATTAGAGTATTTTCTAACATACTTAATTATCTATGCCGATCCAATGCTGCTCTTCGAAACTGACGAAACCAATCTAAGACGTTGAACCAGATTATGCATAAACCCGTTCAACGTGGTTTACGTCAACCGGTCGTGTGTTATACACAACCCAACATATATTGGAAAGACTTTGACAGATAATCGCTTGATCCAATCGATAAATGTTGCCACATTTCTAATACAGGTTCATTAAAAATAGTTATAATAACATTCATTACACATTGCTACGTAGTCCTACGTCACCTTTGCGTACAACCCCATTGGGCTGTCCCTTGTAGTTTTTTTCAACAGTTCATAAAAATAATATATAGACTGTTCCAGAAAGTATAAGCACACTTTTTCAAAATAACAAAAAAGTCTAAATAAAACATGTTTTATTTAGTTTTAATAATTTTATTTGGCAAATCATATTTGTATTTGTGTTTTATGTGATATTTTACTCTCGTTTAATCAAAATATTTAATCATAGCCAAGACTCCTAACTTTTCCTCGAACATGACCCATTAGCTTCTGCACAGTGGTAATTCCCACCACTTTGAACACTTTTGGCAGATCTTTTTTAAATTTTTGGATGTCGTCCGCTGGATATATGAATTTTCGAAGCTTTGCTTTGGTTAAAGCCCAAAAAGTCTCGATTGGCCGTGCCTCCGGGCAGTTCGGCGGATTCATGTCTTTCGGCACGAAACATACATTTTGACTTTTGTACCATTCTAAAGTGTCCTTTGCGTAATGACATGACGTCAAATCAGGCCAAAACACTACTTGACCTTCGTGCTGCCTGATTATCGGCAATAATCGCTTTTGGAGACATTCCTTAACGTATTTCTGAGTGTTCATCGTCTCCGTTGTGATGTACGGACTAGATGTTTTACCACACTCGCATATTGCCTGCCAAACCATAACCTTCTTACCGAATTTTTCGGTAAAAATTGCCTTCTCCGTTTTGGGGATGTCTTTGTCTTCGCTTACAGTATAGAATTGTGGTCCGGGAAGCGTTTTGTAATCTAGTTTCACATACGTTTCATCGTCCATTATTATACACCCAGAATTTCTACACAATAACGAATCGTAGAGTTTGCGGGCCCGTGGTTTCACGGACGCGGTCTGTTTTGGGTTCCTTTTGGGTTTTTTCTGCTTCCGGTATGTTTTTAGCCCAAGTCTTTCTTTGGCACGCATGACGTTACTCGACGAGGTCCCTAGTTTTTTCGCAACATCCCGAACGGAAGTCGCTGGTTTTCGCTTGTAGGCATCCCTGATCTTTTTATCGATATCCGGACTAACAGGACCGGATTTCCGACCACTCTTCAGCGCATCTTCAAACGTACACTGTTCTCTATATTTTCAAATCGCAGATCGTACCACTCCGACGCTTACACCCTCTTCCTTGGCCAATTTTCTCAAGGAGAGTCCGCTCACAGTGCACCATTTGTGCACGATACTTTTTCATTGTTCCGGAGTAAGCCCGCGCATTTTGATAGGTAACACAAAACTGAGCACTTTATTGATGCTATGTCATTCAGATATGTGCAAACAAAACGACGCAGCCAAAACATGTTGAAATATTTCATTATATAAAAGCGACCGTTAAAATAAGGTGTGCTTATAATTTTTGGAACAGTCGTTAATTCCCTGAAGGTAATTATAAAATTCGATTGTTTGATTTCAAATGGCAAGCTCTTGAATTTTTCTCAGGACTTATGTTTTGTATGATATGTTACTCTTGTTTCGCTATTAAAGCACTCACTTTGGATAGTTCACTGTCGAAAATAGTAATCGCATGTCAAATTCAAATAGAGGAACTTAATTCAGCCACACTGTTTTCGTTTTATGGGTACAAAACTGTAGCATTTTTATTAATTCTTAGACTGTAAATTGTCTACTCAACTAACTCAACTGAATATCACATAGTGACTATTCAACAAATTGAGTCTATTATTATTTGATAGTTGTGAACCCGCTTATGAAAAGTCTTATCATTTTATAAGTAACTGTCCTACTGCATTGCAACTATGATTCCCAATGTTTGGTAAACACTTGTTAAGTGATTTTAGACTCCAACCCTCTTTTCCTTTCCTTTCTGTCGGGTAAATGTGCCACCTTAGCCAACATTCTGATACCCACCGGTTCCGGGTTTTTCCGGCAGCTTTTCTCACACCTATCTCATCGATCATGTGTGCTTCTTTTTCTCATAATTTGCTTATTAATTTCCAATCAAAGTAAAAAGGGGCGCAACCCGCATGGTCGCTTGGTTGTTTAAAAGAAAAACCGATGGGTATGCAAGCCAATTCTGAAGTAATTGTAAAAGTAATAATGGGCTGAAAAATGGTCACACAAATACCGTCAATGGTAGCTTCCAGTATTCAATCTACGAAATACTTCATTTCGCATTTACGACAAACAACCTCCGAACATTTTTGTTCGGTTGTTTTAACATACACCCCCTAGCAACGGCACTGAATCATAGTACCAAACTATCGACACCATTCGGTACGAACCATGGCATCACGGTGGTGGTGGAGAGGAAAATTGCATCCTCATCGTCAGCTCGTTCATTTTGTCGTCATTAATTTTCCGGTGTTCTGATTGCAAGTCACCATTTTAATTGAAAACAAAAAGAAGAGAGAATGATGCGCTTCAAGTGAAAAAGATGGCACTGAAGAATTTTATTTTCTTTAAACGGAATTTGACGATGATTTCAAAGATGTTAAATTTCAACGTTTATTTACAATTAAAATTACCTTATGTGCTGTTAAATTCAAATAACATGACATTCAACTAAGTTGCAAATTTTTTGCCTGTGCCAGCATTCTAAAAACGTGCCACACCTCCATCCGAGCTGAAAACGCGAATGGACTTCCTCTAGGAAGAACACTTGCATCAGTTTGCATAGCAGGCTCTGGCAAAAAAAAAACAACAAAACTTTTGAGCTCAACCGGCAGTTTGCCGAAAGTATGCTCTGAACCAACTTGACGAGGCAAGTTTCCCTGCTGAAAAAGTAATCCAGCAGGAAAAAAAAAGGTTACTCTAAGAGGAGTGGAGAAATTGTTTTCCGTTTGATGCTTGCCAAAATTATTCCTACTTAATTTGACACATCATTTATTTTACCTCAGGCCATTTTTCTTCGCATAACCCGACACGGCCCATTTTTTTTTCACCATACGGATGCCTGCAGGTTTGGTGGAGGCTCGTTCATATTGATTTTTGTGTACCGTAACTTCAGGACATTGCCGATACTTTTTGAAAGTCTTTTTCATCTTTCCGAAATTCACCGTTTTTTTTTTATTGATTATTAGCTATTTTTACAGCAATCAATCATTTTTTAATTTCATTGTTTCAAAACAAGCCCTGGGGACCTAGAATGGAGAACCAAATTGATTGTGTCATAGAATATGTTCATTTGTGTTTCTACCTATCGAATTTTATATACATAAGCTGATAGGCTGGTTTTAGTTTCTGATGACGAATATAGTGACTTTTAATGTGAGTGATTCCTGAAATACAACTTTTTTGTTTTAAAATGATTCATAAGGGTACTGAAGTATTTGATTAAAGTATGTAAACCACACATTTTGATATTAGGTGCGCAACTAAGTTCTCATTGTTTGTCAGTAGATGGCTCTAGCAGTAAGATCTCGCCGATTATGACATATCCGAAACGTCATGAACCAAGGTTAGACATATGGTAAACAAACCGCTTTGACACATTAGTGATTTTGTTTTTGCATTATATTCTTCTGGTTGTGTGAAAAAGTCTAATTTTGTGCCAAACATTCTTCATTTGCAGGAAGTGATGATTTTCTTCTTCCATTCGAAACGGTTATTGTTGGGCACAAAATTAGACATTTTCATACAACTACAAGTATATAATGCATTGGTCTTTTTTTTGCGCCTTCTGGAGTTTGGTCTGTAGCAGCACCAGAGATTTACGGCAGCTCTAAGTTTTCAACTTTAAAATTCGAGATACGATCCATGAAAAATTGAAAATCGTTCCATAAAAAACGCATTTATGATCCATAAGATTATGATGAAAATCCATAAAAAATTAAAGTGATCCATATAGTTTATCAATGTGACCAGTATTTTAAAGGGTGTCCCACATCAAATTGCATCACGAAAAAAACGCTGTAGAAAATCACCCATTTGATAGTTTCCTCTTGAAAATTTGGGTAGGAGTAGTTTAGAGTGTTTTTGTTTATTGTATTTTTATTGCTGTCAGTTTTTCCAATTGATTTTGCGCAAACACCTGTAAAATCCTCAAATCTCTCATCGGGTCATTGGAAAACAACTCGGAATCGTGCAGTCCACGGTCAATCGTGTGATTTAACTTTACTACGAAACTCTAAGCATCGAACGGAAGGAGAAATGCGGTCAGAATGGATGTTCTATTAGTGATTAGGAGCACTACCGTGTCGTGAAAGCGTTTAAGCGGAATCCCAATGCTTCGGTCAGGGATGTAGCCAAAAAGTTGAATCTGTCCAAGTCTTTCGTTCAGAGAGCCAAGGACAGGGAGGGACTGCTTACGTACAATGTGCAGAAAGCTCCAAATTGTGACTAACGGCAAAATACTTTAAAAACTGTACACTCAGATGCTGACGAAGCATCATTGTCTCATCATGGATGATGAGACTTACGTCAAGGCAGACTTCCGGCAGCTTCCTCACTGTTCCTCACCGCCCAGCACAAGTTTGATGTTCCGGAGGAAGTAAGGAAGCAGAAATGATTTGGCAAGCGATTTGCTCATGTGGCAAACTGAGTTCACCGATCGTGACTACCGGGACTGTAAACGGGGAGATCTACCTCAAGGAGTGTCTACAGAAGCGTCTGCTTCCTCTGTTGAAGCAACGCGAGGGCCCTAAGAGCTTCTGGCCGCATATAGCTTTGTGCCACTATTCAAATGTTGTACTGGAGTGGTAAGAAGCTAACGGGGCACTTTCGTACCCAAGGACATAACCCCCCCCCCCTGGCCCAACGCACCGGAATTAAGGCCCAGCAATAAATACTGAGCTATACCATGGATGCCAAATCTGAGGAAAACGCGAAAAAAGTGGGTTACCGTACAGAAGAAGCTGCAGCCAGATGTTGTACAGAACCTAATGAGTGGTGTTAAGCGTAAGGTGCGGGCGTTCGGTTATGGAATTGAAGTTGAATAAAATAAATACGCCAAAAGCTTACTTATAGGTTATATTGTATTGTCTGAAAGTTTGAAAACGATGGTCAACTAAGTAATTTTCTACAGAGTTTTTTCCATGATGCAATTTGATGTGGGACACCCTTTATATAGAACTTAGCAGTAAAAGGTCAAAAATGTACCGTTATGATTCATTACAAACCAACTCTGTTCGCTTTAAATTATAAATACGATACATAAACTATAAACTGAATTTTTCCAATTATGGACAATATTTTTTTTTACCATAGAGATTAGGAAATCGAAATCGGGCTAAGTATATTTTTCAGTTTTTCAGAAAACTTACTCACTTTTGCTGATCCCTCTGCAACAGCAACAGCAAGACATGTGCACCAAGAAATCCGGTTAAGAGTTCTCCTGCTTGTAAGGAACTGCAGGTCAAATTTAAGACCTGATAAAATTGTTATTTAATTTTTTTTTATGACATTTTGCCGGGCAGACGCTTTGCTAGCGCTCTTTGGACTTAACTTCAAAAAACATCCTCAGTTTGCCTTATACCGGGTAAATGTTTAAATCAGTCGTTTTGGGACCTTATCTACGCTATGTTAACACTTCGGATGTCGGAAACATTGGCTGCTTTCTGCTGCATTAGTTTTTCAATTCTGAATACGGTTCCGTACAATTTAAATTGATCATTTCCTATTTATGAAACGGTTTATTTTTGACATGCTTCTGCTAAATTTCATAGAATGTATGGATCACACTGATCAATTTTGTGAACCATTTCCTTTTTTTCATGTGTAAAGATTATTTCGAAAATAATCTGGCAACGTTTATTATGCGCTCACTCATACACGCGTTAGACTATTGGTGTGCGTCTACATACATTCGAAGCGTTCATCTGTCAACAACTTGATCAGCTCCAGAACGCTCGGTAAATAAGGATAGTTTGGTGAAATGCCGCGAATCGAAAAGAGTGTTTAAAATTCAAGTGGTGGACACGTGGTTTCGTGAGAAGGATGTCTTGATAAACAAAATAGCGAAACATTTCGGAAATCATCACGACAGCGTAAAATCTATCAACAAATTCGGGCAAGACTACTCGTGCGATGAGCTGCTGAGAAAAGGGAGAAAACCAGGTCCATCTGATCCAAAATTGGATCGGATGGTAGTCAACCTTATCTTTCGGATCAGATAAATGTCGATTCGAGATTTGGCCAAAAAGGCTGAGAAAATTACCTCCATCGGAATGGTGCAAAAAATCAAGAAGCGCAACAACCTTATAACTTATGAGTAGCAGATTATAGCAAAACAAAGTGCTCAGCAAAAATCTAGGGCCAAAAAATTATACAGCTGACTATTGCAACACCCCTTTGTCTGCGTTTTGATCAATTATGAAACATATGTGAAAGTGAACTTCAGAACGCTTCCAGGGCCGTAATTTTACACCAAAGCCATCGATAAAAATGTGAGCATCTTCGAAAAGTCGATCAAGGTGGAAACATTTGGCCAGAAGGTTCTCGTATGGCAGGCAATTTGTTCCTGCGGCTCCAAGTCATCAATTTTCAGCACTAATGGTTGTACGGAATCATGTTGCACCACTTTTAAATGGTTGTAAATTTTTACCCGTTGGGTATTTTCTATTGAAATTTTGGGAGGAATTAGTTCAATGTGTATTTGTTTACGCTGTGTGAGTTTCACTAGCAGATGTGCAATCGTTGCGAAGATGGAGTCGGAAGAACAGCAGCGGCGCAAAGAAATTTTGCGCACGTACCTCGAAAATCCGGATCTTTCTCATCGTGCCATCAGCAGGATGCTGGGAATGGTACATTCTATGGTGTCTCGTGTTTTAAATCGATACCACGAACGTGTGACCGTCGACGTGTGACGTGTGACCGGAAAGACAAAAGTGGCAAAAATGGATCTCCGTATAGTGTTAAGTATCACAAGCGGGTAGTTCAAGCTTTCAAGAGACCAGTTTGAACAGTTCAGTTCGAGATGTGGTGAAGAAACTGAATCTTACCAAAACTTTCGTGCAAGATGCAAAAAAACGTAAAGGACTAGCTTAGCTTAGCTTGACTGACTGCACGTATCAATGGTTGCTACTCTGTGATTGATTAGAATCAGTGAAATTGCACAATGAATCAACTGAATGGGGCTGAGAATAACCGGCCATTCTTACTGTACACGTTTCAGTGACTCAATTCCTTTAATATTTAATCAATAACGGCGCCGGCCACGTCCTTGCAATCAGGTGGGAATAGGGAAAGAAAGTTAGTGTGACCTTTGCTGTTTAGGGACCATGTTTACCTCTGCATCCCCACAAAGGTCACAGGAAGGAGGTTTTTCTATGTTAGTTGGGTAGGGCTCGATGGATCAGGATTCACCTTGGTAAGTGATGTGGTCATATAATATAGTTGATATAATTCAGGGGACAAAAAGGAATCAATTACCTGTTTCGCTCCGCGTTTTTGAGAGCACTTACTAATTGAGAGGTCTGAAAATCCTTTGCGGGGTCCGACTTGTTGACGTTCTGCTTCTTCCAAGGTATCTACATGATGCCTATCCAAACCGGCCATGCTTGCCCCATATGACATTGCAGGTGAACGAAAATAGCATCGTATCTCGAACTTACCTCCTCCAACCCATCAACGCTACCTTTTCGTTTTCTTCAGAATATCCACCTGCTCTGGCGAATGTTTGATCATAATTTCCTCCATTCTTGACTCAACCGGCTTGCACCTGTCTACCAAACTCAACTTTCAGTTGAACCGATGCTCGGCAAACTTCTCGTCGTAAACCAGTTCCGCCATGGACCAGTGCCATTACCGTCATGTCATTGCTGTAGATACAGTTCCAGTTAAGGGTCAAACTTGAATTACTCCGATAAAAATTATTTTTGTAATATCGGAAAACATAACGGAAAAAAATGCACATCAAACTTGCTACAAAACTACCTTCTCTCCCATTACAAGCACAGGTTCACACATCACAAACATATTTTTCCACAAATGCTCCAAAAATGCATCCGACGTACAGCAAGTTCAAGTTTAATATCCAAACTAAGGCAAAAAACCAAACTGATAATCCATTTTCTCCGGTTGCGGAGCGGAGCACCAAAAATATAAGAAACGGAAGAAAACCCGCCAGAGCACAAGCCGAAAAACGAATCGCGGCAATCACACAGTTAGGACAAGATTCGCTGCCAAACACATGATTGTTTACTACAGCACTGCGATGATAATATAATTTCACGTTATTTTGATTTCATATCACAAATTAAATTGAATGTTGGATTTCACGGAAACAATCCAGCAAATGAAAAACACGTCACTTTCGAAGCACGGGTTGCTTCGATCTGCAAAAAAATGTGAAGGACTACACACGTACAAAGTCCAAAAGGCGCCTAATCGCGAGAATACGGTAGGTAAAATACGTGCACTGAAGCCCCACACCTGGGTGGTGGAGAAACCCCTTTTTTGGGTTGTGGGGGGGGGGGTGTATGTAAAATTGCGGTCGGGGGGGGGGGGGGGTTTTTTTTTTTTTCTTCTTTTTTTAATTTTGGTGGGGGGGGGGGGGTTAGGGAGGGGGAGGTGTCTAAAAAAAAAAAAAAAAAAAAGGAATTTGCTCGTGTGGAAAGCGGAGCACCCCATTCGTGACAACTGGAACGGTCAACGGGCAGGTGTACCTAAAGGAATGCCTCCAAAAGCGTCTACTTCCGTTTCTGAAGTGACACGATGGTCCTACGATTTTCTGACTTCGGAAGCATCATAAGGAAGTGAAATCGGAGGAAGATATGAAGAAAAAATGGATTGCCACGCAAAAAAAAGTTGGTCCAAATGTTGTACAGGACCTTATGAGTAGTGTAAAGAAGAAGGTTCGTGCATTTGGATATGGAATGGAAATTTAATAAAACAAACACGGGCAAATATTCATAACATGTTTTATTTTACTCCCTGAAAGTTTGAAGATGATTGGTTGAACGGGTGAATTTTGCCGAATATTTGTGTGTGTCGCAATTTGATTCCGTACACCCTTTAAAGGTACGATCAATGCTGGTATGCCGTACTGAGTGTTTGCAGAAAAATACGCTGCGTTATACAAGCAGCATAAGGTCCCTCCTTTGTTTTAGCCTGATTGTACAATGGATGCAAGGAAATTGAGTACCTTTCGTTGAGAAAGATATCAATCTTCCCAATCGTCCACAGTTTCATCCAATTGAACGCTTCTGGGCTATCGTCAAGCGCAGCTTAATGAAGAGTGGTAAGTAGTGTAAGACCATGGAAGAGTTCAAAATGAATTGGTGTGCGGTTTCCAGAAAATGCGACAATACTACTGTCCAAAACCTCATGAGTGGAGTCAAACCCAAAATCAGAAACGTCTGGAAATAAAATTGCTTTAATTTTTTTTGTTCAAACTGAGAGAACGAGACGTGTATTAAATGATAGATTTTTTTTTAATTTCATAATATGAGAAAAAAATTGTTCCCAGTTTGTTTTCGATACAGTCCTTATTCACTAGAGTCTTATGGGTCATGAATGCGTTTTCATGGCACGATTTTCATTTTTTTTATGGATCGCTGCAAAAGTTTGTTTGACAAGATTGACGGTTGTACGTATTCAACATAGAAAAAAACAAACAAATAGGAGCTGAAAGTATACTTCCAGATCTTGTTGCTGACCGATTATTTGGAATATTCGATTCCATGAAAAAACGGCATAAGTTTAAAGTCCAAAAGAGTTTTATTTTTGCTTTAAAAATCGTCCTGAATCTTTTTTTTTTAAGTTTAGAAAAAAAGCTTCATTCCCTTTTAGACTTAAAAAACAATAAAATTGTTAACTCAAATTTCCAGAAAATGCATAGTCAAAACACTCATTAGGTATAAAGGTCAATCTGCAACTATGAAATGATACACATATGTATAATCCTAAAATAATATAAAGATTGCATTAAGCCTGCAAATTCAGAATCAAAGTTACCCGCATTATCAAATGTACCCATTTTTACAGTACAAACAATATGAAGAGTACACGTTTAATCCCACGTTGATTTGATCCGTTCGAAGAAAAAGCGCGGGTACCAAACCCATGCCGGAATGCCAAGCAGAATAGCAGCTAGCACAGGAACCAGATGTTGAAGTGCTCGAGCTGAAAATTGCTTTCGGTCTTTGCACGCAATTAGAAATTGTGCAAACAAGCAAACGCAGCATCCAACTACGGCAGGATACCGTGAAGCCATCATACCGATTAAACCAGCTGTGAACCATTTCGAGTTATGCGAGAAGCATGATCCTCCGACGCGTTTTGGCATGAACTTTTGCCCGGAAAAAGTTTTCAAGTAGGTTTATAAATTAATCAATACCGAGAAGAAAATGGAAAGTTTAAGGAAATTCGAGCGTAAAGAAAAATAACATCATCCTTCTTGGGCAAAGTTTAATTGAACCTAAATCTGATGCCACATGATGATTGTGCGTTTTGGAATAAGGAGGTGAAAATTATCGCGTCGAAAGTTGTGATGATCTATAAGATTAAGGGAGGATAAGCGCATCGTACATTCTCGAACAGAGATTTCTTATCTTACGAGAGTTTGCCTGTTTACGGTTAGGGTTTTATTTGCTGGTTTAAATTGTAGCTATGAACAGTATGATTTATATGCAAATTTGGATGTGTTATCGGTTGGTTGTTGACAAACATGGTTTCTTTCGGTTTCGTTGAAGTGGACCTCTCGTTTTTTAGGCCTTCCGATAACGAAGGCATGGTTTCGACTTACGGTCATTTTGCGAGTTGAACATTTTTTTTCTACATTTATATAACGCTTTTGTATCGCGGGTTTTGATGGTAATTAACTGTTCCTGATGAACTTGCTGTGGTATTTAATAAATGCTTTTTACGTTTATTTTAACTTTTGGATATTATGTGGTAATCAGAAACCTACGCTCACGACGGCTTTCTGAAAAGGTAGGTACTCTCTCACTTGCAGATACGGCACAATGCCGTTTGTTAGTTTAAAATCAAAGAGACCGAAATTTGTTGATGGAATCTGTCAAAATCTTTGGAACAGATCTTTTACGTCTCAATTTTAGTGTTTTCTTTATTATCATCACATATCATATTGTAGAGAGTCCGGCAATTGAACTGCTATAAATCATTTAGATCTATAACAACGTTGCACATAAATTACATCGAGCCTCCCCTAGTCGCTTTGTTTACCTTGAATCTTAACTGTAAACTGACGTGCAACTAGTTTTCGTTATGGTATCTGAAACTGAAAAATGGACCTAGAAGAAAAACGTAGTGTAGTTATTGCTTTGTAGAAAGCAGGAAAAAGGCAGAAGTATATTGTTTGCGAGCAACCGCACAATCAAAAGGTACATCGTGACCGGCTCTACAAACAAAACGGTATGGTGGTGGACGTCAAGCCACATCAACTACACATTTCATGGTAGAAAAGATGAAGAAGCGTTTGCAAAGAAATCCGCGTCGGTGTGCCATTCAACTGGCGGAAGATCGTCATATAACAGATCGCCAGTAAGTACAAGATCTTACAATCTAGAGAAAGAAGTAGCGAGTGATAAGGTCTAAGGCATTGCTGCAAAGGGCCGTGGAAGCAAAGCTGGAAAATATCGTATTTACGGACGAAAGCACTTCA
Source organism: Aedes koreicus (assembly GCA_024533555.2). NCBI lineage: Eukaryota > Metazoa > Arthropoda > Insecta > Diptera > Culicidae > Aedes > Aedes koreicus. Next base: position 84,959 of record JAHHFK020001439.1, read on the forward strand.
CTATTCAGCAATTCGTAAACAAGCAAAACGTTTGTCTGACGGAAAAATCCTGTACAAGTTCTGACGTTTTGTCGGCCACTCGACGACAAAACCCTGCTTCAGTGATGGTATGGGCCGGAATTATTCATAACGGTGCATAACTCCACTGGTTTATGTTCCTGAAGAAATGAAAATGAATCAACATACCTATAGGGAATTGGTTCTACAGAATGTTTTGAGCCGTGGAAGCAAGCTTATTTTGATTCAACATTTTGGTTTTTTCCAACAGGACTCCGCACCGGCTTGTTAAACGAAACAGACTCAGCAGTGGATTACTGAAGATTTTCCAGGATTCATTTCAAGCATGGAGTGGTCAGCGAATTCGCTCGACTTGAATCCAATGGACTTTCTGTATGGCGTATGTTCTAGGCCAGGGTCTTCTCTAGAAAACATGAAAGTTTGGAAAACCTGAAGAGACGTCTAGTGACTGAATAGGATTAATACCAGAAGAACACCTGCGGGTAGCATACAAAGCGTTGTTTGATCGTTTGAAGCACGATGTTGAAATAAATCGATGTTTTTTAAAAAAATAAATTTTTTTAAGTTTATTTTTTTTAATTTAAAAAAAAAAATTTTTTTTTTTTTTTGTTTTTTTTTTTTTTTTTTTTTTGTGGTGGTGGTTGTGGGGGTTTTTTTTTTTTTTTTTTTTGGTGGGGGAAGGAAAATAAGTAAGTTTTTTGTGTGTTTATTAAAGATTGGGTAAAAAATTACTTATCTAACAATAATTAATTACAGGGTGCGGCAGAAAATACTGCGAAAATTTGTTCTATTTCTTTCAAATCCCATTTTCAACTAATTTAAGCAATAATATCCACATTTTCGACTGCAGTTATCTTTATAAAGTCCTTTTAAACAAATTTATTCAATGTGTCCTCCAGTTTTATTAATAACATCCTCGAGCCGACGCTGGAAGCCAGAGCATGCCTTTCGGACGTAGTCCTCCGACATTGACAGCCATGTGCGTGTTATGGTTGACTTCAGAGTTTTCACACAAGGGTGTGATGTTTTGCAGGCTCGTGCTTCAACATATGCCCAAATCGAATAATCCAACGTATTAAGATCTGGACTGCTAGGGGGCTACAAATCCCTCGGCCATAACTACATGTTATCGTTCAGCCATTGTTGGGTTCGATTGGACGTGTGACACGGCGCTCCATCCTGCTGTAGGACAACGTTTTGGTCCTCGGAGAAGTTGGCCTTCACCCAGGGAAGCACTAGGTCCTTTTAAAATACCGATAAACACTTCGGTATTGATTTTTACTCCACCATCAATCAAAACAGGCGGCATTTACAAACCGTTGGACGCCACCAAGCCAAACATCATGACACCAGCCGGATGTTTGGTTTGAAATTTGAATTTCACTTTTTCCGCAACGTTCTCCATTTTCTGCGGTGAAATGAACCGGTGTCCGGCTGTTGGCCACACATCGATGCTGAAAAGCTTTTCGTCGGAGAACAGGATTATCATTTTTTTCTTCTTCAACAAGGAAAGAAATCTCTTGGAACGAGTCACTCGTAGTTCCTTGACCCGGTCCGTAATCAAGTGGCGTTTCACTCTGGCTCTGGAAGATGCATGCAGGTCTTCTTTGATGATTCTCCGCATGGATTTCTCCGAAATATTGGCTTCTTTGCAAGTTTTCTAATGGAACGCACCGGGTTGAGAGCAATTTTTGCACGGACCGATTTGATCACGTTCGGCGTGCGTGCAAAGCGCGGACGTCCGCTTTCCGGCTTCCACTGCTTAGGAACATCCGATAGGGACTTTTTTATGCGGTAAACTGTACCACCTTAGCAATCTCTTTCGGCTTCTTCCTTCTGGGCGAGCAACAAACTGGTGATCACTTCTTTCGCGAACATTTTGATGAATTTGCAATAAAACAAATAGAATGTTTGGATGCAGCACTTGAAAGTAAACATAAACAAATACACTTTCGACAGAAATTAGTCACTAGCAACACAAATTAACGCAATACTCAAGTTTGAACATTTTCGCATTATTTTCTGCCGCACCCTGTAGAGCAGTGTGCCAGCCACGATGTCTTACACACTATACGAATATGTGTCAACTACGTAACCTTACACCTGCAAGACGTTAAAGAAGATAGGAATAGTCTGCCACAAGAAGCATCAGAATACAAAGATTAACAGATATCAACCGTAAAATCCCAATGCCGCTGGATGACCCGAAATTACGCCGGAATACATTTCGTTTTGGATGATCAAAGCTACTTCTCTCTCTCAAAAACCCAACCCCCGGGAAGAAACGGTTTTTTTTTTTATGTTATGGGGGGGGGGGGGTTGTTTTTTTTTGTGTGGGGGGGGGGGGGTATTTTTAAAACCGGTGGTGGCGGGGTGGTTTTTGGTTTTATTTAGGAAAATTAAAAAAAATTTGTGTGTAGGATGTTTTGGGGGGGGGGGGGGGGGGGGGGGGGGGGGGGGGGGGGGGGGGGGGGGCGGGTGGGTTCAATCCCAGTCGACGTCGGTGGTTTTTCTGAGGCGAAAAATCCTGGTCACGTCTTCCTTCGGAAGGGAAGTAAATCGTTGGTCCCGGCTCATATTCATGAGTCGATAGGTCGTCTTCCTGGCGTCGGTGATTGTCACCATGTGAGAAAACAGGCGGACGGAAAAAAAATTGATTCCATTTCTTCAAACATATTATGCAGGTGAAAATTACGTGTTTTGGCCGGATGGTCGTCGCATTATGCGAAAAAAACACAAGCCTTCGTGGAAAGCCAAAACATCTCGTATGTACCAAAGAACCGCAATCCAACAAATTTGCCCCAGTGTCGCCCGATTGAAGATTTTTTTTTTATATTTGAGTTCGCTGGTATGTATGTATGTATATATGTAAGCTGGCCACCATCCCTTCTAAGACCTTGTCATGTATGCAGCTCCACTAAATAGTAAGATCAAATTGAGTTACCGCTTTGTATTCACAGTAACGCTGTATAAAGGGCCAAAAACGGTGGGCAGACCCGTAAGAAGCGACACATACGCGAAACCCGCGGGAACATAAGATTCTCCTTCCAACGGAACGATCCAACAAATGGAATAACCCAATTTGAAATACTTATTAAGCTTATAACGGGATGGCTATGAAAAATATAAAGAATAGTAAACCTTGTCTGATAGGTACTACAGTGATTTTAATGAAATAATTTGGAATGCAACAATATCACATTATTCAATATCATAACATAAAATAATAAACTGACGTTATAATGTAAATTAATAATACGAGCAGTCAGAAGAATATATATCCGTAAAATAGCTGGTTATCTACTCATCGAAAGATTTCTGCTGTTGCAGCTTCTATAGAATTAAGAACTACTAAGATTAGAAGTTGTTTCCACAATTAAAGTGAAAGAACACAATAAGCGTAGGTACAATATATATTTGACGTCGACTGGTTTGTTACTGAAATTAAAAATTAGGTATGTATTAATATCCTAAAAGTCTTGGAAAAGCCAAAAACAGCTAACAATAAGGAGAGATAAATTTTATATGAGTATGTGTAATGCCAAAAACGTAAACTAAATCAACTACAATACAAAATTAATTTTTCCGATAGCTTTTGTTGGATAGCCCATAAATGATTCTTTATATCTGTGAAACAAGAAATGAATGATAATAAATTATATATTTTTGGTGAAAAAGGAAAAAGATTTTTGAGTAGAATTTGTCGTTTATGATCCTTTCTAAAAAAAAAAGAGTAAAAACCTTCCTATCTTTTCAAATACATAACGTAGGTTAGGTGGGCTATAACTGACATGGACGAATATATGTAGCTGAAAATGACACATCAAATAGCATAGATAATATAGTGAAGGGCTGTTATAATATAAAATGATAATAACAATTTTAATTGTATTTACGTGTCTACAGATTGTGGTCCTGCTGCAATGTATCATAACCACGAAAAAAAATGTGTTTTACCATATTTGAGAATTCCATGGATGATCTGAAATTATATACCGTATAAAGAATAGAATATCTACAATTTCAATGTTCTGCTGCTACAGTGGAAAAACTAATTGATGGGATATAACCACAATGGAACTGACTCTTTGCTTCGGGCCTTAACAAAGAATCCCTACTGAGCCCTTGCGGCACGTCAAGCCAGCCAGTTCAGCTCAAGGGTCTTTGGATATTTGAGTTCGCTGGTGTACCAAAAAAACTGGAGAGCCAAAGACTGTAAACAACTGATTAATAGAATCAGAAAATGCATTCGCCAAATCGATAAAGAAGCTGTACAACGCTTCTCTTCAAACATCAGGACAAAGCTTCGTTGAACAGCTGATGGCGGACCGTATTCAAATGTTCATTAATTTTTTTTTAAAAACAAACAAAATGAATCAGTTTTCCTTTCTATAAACAAGTCTTTTTATTACGGCCCTTAAAGAAAATTCTCATTTTTCAGTTATACCCCGTTTTTTTCAGACCATGCTCACTTCACATATAACAGTTCCTTAATTCATTATGATTTTTCCATGAAACTAGCATCTCATATGATTCCAGAACAACTTAATTCTATAATAATTCCACGTATTTTTGTTTAAAACTAGTGAAAGTGAAAAAACACGTCAATTCCAGAAGGAAATGTTTTGCTCATCACCATGAGCCACCAAGAGTGGACAGTAATGTTTGCTACACACTTAGATTTTTTTACAGAAATCTATAAAAGTTTACCGAATTCTCAACAGCTAAACGTTCGGTAATTCAATTTAACGGATTTCGGTAAAATTTTACCGTAATCTGGTAATATTTTTACAGATAACTGTAAAATTTTACCGAAATTCGTTAAATCGGTTTACCGAACGTTCAGCTGTTGAGAATTCGGTAAACGTTTACAGATTTCTGTAAAAAAATCTAAGTGTGTAGAATGAAAGATATGAAGAGAAAGTGTTGAAAGTTCCGTCAGTGTACGGTAGGTTGGAAATAGAATAGAAGTATTGAAAATTGAGCGAAAGAGCATAGGTAAAGTAGTACTCGAACCAAGGCATTATCATTGTCTAACATCCCACTGCGGCACGGACGAATCCGCCATCTCAATAGGCAATAATAACGTGATGGATCTCGCTCATGTACCACTAATAGCTTGTGATAGTTTCTAGCGGTAGTTTGTACACACTCTGTTCTGATGCGTACATTCTATATCATAATCGTTACTCCACGCACGGAGAACACAAAAATAACAATTAGAGTATGTAAAACCCATAAATGGTGGTAACCATTAATCCATACTGGTGGGGACCAGTATCACAACGCTTTACGGTCTTTCTCTCTGAGGTCTCTACGTTAGATATGACGAGAAAGCATTTAAGTAATTATCAGACGTTGTGTATCAAAACAAACCCAAAAGGAGAGGGTTTCCTCTCCCATGTACGCATCAAAACAGAGTGTGTACAAATTACCGCTAGAAACTATCACAAGCTATCAGTGAGCGAGATCTATCACGTTATTATTGCCTATTGAGGTGCCGGATTCGTCCGTGCCTTGATCTACCCCAAAGTGCGATGTTAGGCAATGATAACGTCCTTGTTTCGAGGACTACTTTTCCCATGCCCTTTCGCTCAATTTTCGATACTTCTATTCTATTTCCAACCTACCGTACACTGACGCAACTTTCAACACTTTCTCTTCATATCTTTCATTCTAGCAAACAGTACTGTCCACTCTTGGTGCCTCATGGTGATGAGCGAAACATCTCCTTCTACATCATAATCGTTACTCCACGCACGCAGAATACAAAAATAACAATTAGAGTACGCAAATTCCGAAAAAAGGGTTTTCACTGATGGGTTGCACCTCAATGGATTCACTGGCTTCGGTATCTTCAATGAAAACTCTAGTGCCTTCTACAAACTTCAGGAGCCTTTTTCTGTTTGTGTTGCTGAGCAAGCAGCAATTAACTGCATTAAAAGCATTTGGGATGATTTTCAACATGCTCGTAAAACCATTGCTTCATCTTCTCGGACAGCCTCAGTTCGATCGATGAAACCTAGCAGACACTTATCTTATTTCCTTTCAAAACTAAGGGAACAGATAAGTCATACGCATGATGAGTAGGCTTATATCCAACCACTACTAGTTAGATGCACACCTCTACCGAATTAACCCCGTGGCATGTGAACCGACTGGCAATGCACGGATAGTAACGCCACCAGAACACGACTTTTGAATCCCGTGACGCTCAAGGAAGACAACCTTATGTTTCTAGAAGAGATGTGTTGGGGTTTAGCGACCTTTGTTACATGCTTTTGATTTATGTGTTTCTCCAAATGTCTGGTAAAACACACATCTGTTTGTGTGTGTGTTTTTTTTATTCATTAGTTTGTGTTTGTTTTGTTTCCGACATCTTGAGGAGTCTCATTGTCGCCCAAAAGGAGCCCTGATCATATCGCACAACGATCTAGTACTGCCGACAACTTTCTGACGAAATTACAGAGTCCCATTTCCATGTTCTTTTGTCCAATCCATCCCCAACATATTTTACTAAAAGTAGTATTAAGTCACTCATGTTATCTAAAAACAACGAATTATCGGCTCCGTAAAGTTAACGCGATTGAGCCTACCAAACGAGTGCACTAGTTAGAGTAAAATCTATAGACTACTCGTGCCCAATTAACCGTACTTGTCATCTTCCATCAAAATAGAGCGGGTTGACCGTGACCTGATTTCGATTATGCTTTCTAGCCATTCCTCCAGTCAGTGGCTCTTGGCTTTTTATATGTAAGTTATAATGTTGTTTCGCTTCTTGATATTTTGCGCATTTCCGGTACTAACTAATGTTTAGGTTTTTTTTTGGCAATTTCGCAATCAGAATACGATTTCTTTGACTTCAAAAGATGCACCGTTGCAAGCTCCTTTTTCCGTCAATTGGCCTCTTTTTGCGTTTGGATTTCAGTAGGTCTACAAGAAAACAAGTTTTACCACACTTCACGATTTTTAAAACAGTAGACTTCGAACACTTCACCATTTTTGCCAATACTCGAAGCAATATTTTTTCGAAACATCATTTGTGCAGAATTAATTTGCTAGTTGAAAGGGTGTTTTTTTGTAATTTGTATCTGATGGGATGCGATGTGATAGGAAGCCACCAGCAGTGCAGGACTTGCCATGGCGTACAGTTCCTCCTAATGGCAAGATCAACATACCTGTAATCCTCACAATTCCATTGTATGAAGGGGCAAAAACGGGGGTGTGGACCCATAAGCAGAAGCATCTACACGAAACCCAAGGAAAGGATAGAGAATCTCCTTCCAACGAAACGCGCTTGTTACAGGAAATGAACAGTAAATTTTTTATTAAATTTATTTTTGAATTTTTTTTTGTTATTTGTATCTATGTAGAAAAATAAAATTCATAATTTTTCAAAAAGTTTCCACCTGAACCCAATAGCAAACATATGCAGACAACCCACATAACGAAAAACTATTTGCCGTATAGTCAAAACTATACTGCGAATGTAAGATATATTATCACATTTTATGTTATTGTTATCAAATAATTTAATCTCGTTTTCACCATATAACCTCTACATTAACACATATTGTTAATGTATGTCATATTGTCATTGATAGGTTTTTTATTGTCTGCAGTCGGTCTGGATTATATACCAACTTTTTGGCATAGAGTACAGCAAACATTTTGTTCGTGAAAATTACCATTTTTTTATGGTACCTGAACTTAACCGCCTATTCAGTAAATAGTTATTCGGCCTTTTACCATCTGACATATTGATAAGGGATAAGAGATAAGGGAAATGGTCCAGGAATGGTTTGTGATTATGCGGGAAGGCACTTTTTGAAATGACTAGTCTTTACAATAAAAATTCAAGTGATCTATGCCTTGAAGCATATTTCCACAAATATATTAAACTTGTATTGCGCTACAGGTATGGCAAAGAATCATAATATGATGAAAAATCCATAGCATTCTCATTCCATTCCGTTCGCTCGCAATCATTACCGTTGACTGACGAGAAAATTGAGTTTATAATTTCCGCCTCTCGTCGCAACATCCTTGCTTACTAACCACAAACCTTCAGCAACCGCTTCGCGTAGCAAATCAAAAATTAACGTTGGTCATTTTTACTCGAACAAACAGCAATAAAAGCATCTCATCGTCGTTTCTGCAAGGCAGTCGGACACACAGAAAATGAATTTCATTTCAAAAACATTCCGAAGCTTTTTATTCTTTCCTCGCAGGGTTTCACCCGTAGCGAAAAACCATCGTTGGAAAACAAAAATTCATAAATGCTTTATGAGTTTATGAAATTCGCTGCGCGGTGGCATAGCACAGCATTTCTATACTGTACCGGGCAGTTTTCAACTTCTCACCTCCTGAGGCGAGGGAGGACCAAATCCGCCGCCCGGAAGATGCTAGGCGAACGAAAATATAAATTGCGAACATAGTTGAAACTCATTGCCACTGCCACTCACTCATTTCTACGACAACTGTAGGTATACGGTACAGAGGCGCAGAGCAGAGCAGCGCAGCGGCAGCACGAGAGCAAAAATGGATAGAAACACGTGCCATCAGTCCCGCATTTCCACCACAACCGATGTTGACCACTCTGCCCCAGGCCGCAATGGCCGCTTCTTTTAGCCATTGCTCGAATGGCAGCACCGTTTCATCGGAACGGGATCAGATACGGACAGCGAAGGGAGGCGCTCCCGAGTTTCGAGCTTTTATGTGTCACAATAAAATTAAATTTGTCTTCCGAGTATTTTCTCTGTTTGTCTCACGATGGACCAGCTTGACCACTGTCGGCAAAAAACAATTGCGGTGAGGGTTATTAGTGGGTTTTGTGGAAGAAAATGAGCTATGCCAGGCGCAGAGTGGAGTTTGACAGGCTTTTGCTGCTGTTCTGTTTGGAGCGGCATTTTGAATGAACTGGATTGGTGAAATATTTTCTGAAATTGTTGGTAACCGTCAGTAGGGAATTTTAATTGTTTATAAGGTATGCTTCTTGAACTCTCGTTATAAGGATTCTAGTTATTTTGCAAATATTAGATTTATTGCGTAAACAACAAACGCTCCTGTTAGTCATAACGTATCTTATATTAATGATCAAAACTCAAAATCAAAATCAAAGTTTAACTAATATTTTCACTGCCAAAATCAATCCAAATCCCTCACGATGAGGCGACTTCTAATCTAACTTGGCAATAAAGCCTATCCACGTTAAATTTCGGATACTTTTTTTTCACAGTAATCTTGAATTATTTCATAGATCGCTGAAACCTTCCAATTATATGACAGCTGAAGCTCTCCACTTAATGTCATGGTACAACATGTATTTGGTAAGATGGCATGCATTTGGTAAGATGGCGTCGGATCAAGTGGAAGTGAGAAAACACATTTTGTGCCAAGGGCATCAAAATCCGACGTTGTCGGTACGCGATCCTAAGGAGTGTATCGAAAAGTAGTTATAAACTTCCAAATAATAAAATAGGCATGAAAACATGGTTAAAATTAACATACTATTTCAGTTTATTATAGCTTAACATGTTTACAAAAGATCCAAACGGAAAAACTAGTCATCATGTTCATTTCTGTAGAATGCCCGTACCTTTGATTTGACACCTGCCATCAAATTCTGCACAGTGACCTTTGTGCACTTCCTGGATGCCGCTGCTCAATTTTTCTTAAAATCGGTCATGTTTTGGGACACTGTACCATCCTTCTTAAATATACGCTTGACTATTGCCCAATAGCGTTCGATCGGTCGCAACTGGGGACAGTTTGGTGGGTTGATGTCTTTTTCTACGAACTTGATGTTATTCTCCGTCAGCCACTGTAGAGTGGATTTGGCGTAATGTGCCGATGCCAAATCTGGCCAGAAGAGAGGAGGGGACTGGTGCTTTCTATACAATGGTAGTAACCTGTTCTTCAAACATTCCTTTTGATAACTCTCAGCATTTATAGTTCCTTTTGTATAGAAAATTGAAGAACGCAAGCCACATGTGCAAATAGCTTGCCAAATGAGCACCTTCTGACCGAATTTCTCCATCGCAACAGTCGTATCTGCGGTTGGCACACGTTCCTCAACAGATTTAGTATAAAACTGCGGCCCCGGTAGCGTTCTTGAATCTTCTTTAACGTATGTTTCGTCATCCATCAAAATGCACTGGTCGACATTGTCCAAAATGCAGCTGTACAGCTTTCGAGCCCTGGTTTTGGCACGAGACTTTTGTTCCGGAGTTTGTTTGGCCACTTTCTGCTTTTTGTACGTCTTCAAGTCATTCCTGCGCTTGATTCGTTGAATCATTCCGATGCTGGTCCTGAACTTCTTGGCTAGATCGCGAGTAGAGGCAGATTTGTTCCGTTGAATATAATCCACAACTTTTTGGTCCAAATCGGGGTTGCTGGAGCCGGGTTTCCGGCCACTTCTTGGTAAATCCTTGAGGGAGCACTCCTTACCAAACTTTTCGATGATGCGTTTTACACTTGCCGGGTGAACATTTACTCTTTTCGCAATCTGGTTGTAAGTAACACCCTTTTCGGTGCACCAAGTGTGCAGAATTTTCTTTTTAGTCTCAAATTCAATTCGCGACATTTTGAATACAACTTTATCAACGGAAATGAATGAACCGAATAATCATTTTTGACATGTAAACAAAGCAAATGGCGCTTACACGCTAAAAATATATACAGTAGTTTATGCGTAATAACGCATCGAATGTTTATAACTACTTTTCGATACACTCCTTATCCAGAAACTAAAACTACCAAAAAGTACCACGCAAATTGTTTGACCGGATGATTGGAACCGGAAAAAACGAAAAGTATGCTCTCGCCAAGTGGACAAGAGGCAGGGAACGAAGGTGTTCAAAGTAAAAAAAACTGCCCAACCGTGACAAGCAGAATTCACAGAAAAAAGTCGTGCCAAGTTCACACCAAGTTTTTGCAAAAAATAGGTTATACCATAATGGACGACATATGGTCGAAGACTTTCAATAGCTTCCGGGTTTGGTTTTCTATACCGCAATACAAAGAAATGGTTGCCAAGTATTTCCTGACAAAAAAGGTGTCTATATTCTTCAAGAAGTATATGGTTTGGTAGATATTGCTTCCAAAAAAACGTCACATGCATCCTTTTGTAACTTTGTCAATTATCAATATTTTTGACTAAAAATTTGATAACACTATAACCAATATATTGACCTTATGTGACGTTGACCACGTTGATATGCTTTATAAATTCGAAGTTTTCAGAATATATGTGAACAAAGTAGTTTTTGGACATATCAATTTCAAAAATCTCTATTTTTTATAATAGCCTAAAAAATTAGAGGAAACAATGTGGACAAAATTTGAAATGTTTCCATTTAGTGGTTTGGACCAGAGTTGGTGCCAAAGTTGACGCACCAACATGAGTAATTCCCTTTTTCACTCGATATTGATCATGCAGAAAAATCTATGAAAAAAAAAACAAATCATGTGTATTAATAAGATGAAGTCGCCTCGGGTTTTTTTTTTGCACCGAAATTTCAGCATGATCAATATCGAGTGAAAAAGGGAGATACTCATGTCCAACAACGTCAACTTTGGCGCCAACTGTTGTCCAAACTACTAGAAACAGTTCAAATTTTGTCCACATTGTTTCCTTTAATTTGTTAGGCTATGATGAAATTTTTAATACGCTACCTAAATTTTTCACAAAAATACGAATAATTCTTAATTTAACTTGAACTAACAGTGAAATCATAAAATCTCCGCGTGCATTGTGTAAGCCGTAGTGAATACAATCGATTCCCTCTCGAAATGTGTGAGTGTTGGTAGTATTTCCCCGTTTTGTTTTTGTTTTTGTGCTTCGCCCCCGCACCCGGAAGAAGAGTTACATCAGCTTAGTTTTGGTTATTAGTGGTAATATTGTGACACTCGGGCATAAATTATTAGTTTAGAGTATTTTCCCGCTTTGTCACGAGTGAATCGATAATTATTAGCAGTTTTAAAGCTCAATATAGAGTGGCCTCATAGCGGGGATTTGCATTCTTGGTAGAGTGTGGAGTGAAAAAAAAAGAAGACTACCCAAGCAACCAAAAGTTCTGATAAAAGGGTGTTTTTGGCTTAACCAGCTAATCGAAGGATTATGATGAGAATTCTATTCAGCTTACTTTTTAAGTAATTAACCGAACTTTCTAGTTCGCATTCAATGATTAAGCTGCTAGCAGCAATCTTATAGACTTCTAAAGAAAACTTTGAAGTTCACAGAAGGTTCGTTCAAGAGATTGTAGAGAATGCTATTCAGCTTAAAAAGTACGTCAAACGAACTCAACAAAACAAAAAAAAGACATTTGTGTTCGACATTTTTGTTCTTGTTTTTGTTCTAATACTGCCGCAAATTTATTTTTAGAGTGCTATGTGTAATGAAATGATGATTGAGTTCAATTTGATGATATTTTCTTAGTTAACTTACAATTTTCATAAATACTCACTAGCTAGTTTCGAACTCGAGTCCTCCTCTTTAAAACCGGAATACTTACCACTGTGCTATAGGGACTGGGTGGTTTATGTTATGATTTTACTCGAAGCGTTGATTCCATGCATTAGTACTTTTTTGTTCCCTATAATCCTACATCGTTTTGATTAATTTAGAACCACGCTATGTAACGACTTCTCAGTTTGAGTGTTTGGGAATATAGCCATGTAATTCAAATTAGTAGCCAAAATAGGATTACCACCCTATAAGGTCAGTACAATTACTTATATTGAGTCTTACCAAACAAAATCAATCAGACACTGCTTAATACCTTTTTACCAATATTGTCCTCCAGCAACTTTAAAAATTTCGGAAGTTGCTTGCCAGGATGTCTTCATAAGCGGAACGGGCAACCTTTTTCCGAATAAAAATTTACAATAGGATTACAATACAAAACCATAAATTTATAATAAGTTTTTTTGTTGAACTGCAAACTATACTGTTCATGTATACTTCTAGTAAAACGACACTATTATCAGTATAATTCATAGACAATAAAGTCTATTGTAGCGAAAATTTTACCAGTAAAAAGACAACAAAATAAATGGTTTTTGTTTGAAACTGTTCGAGAAAAACTTGATTTGCATTTCTATTGTAAAATCGTCATCAACAATAGATTCTATGGTGGAAAACAATAATTTTAAATGTTACCTTATCGTTGAGAACAATATAGCCTTTAGTATCTACCATTCTTTTATATGTTCTTCTACAATAGATTCAATCGTAGTTTTAATCTGATTTTAATTAGGCTTAATCACCAATATTAGATTTATGGATTCGTGTGATTGCCTAATGCACTCATTCAAATCCATTTAATCCAATGCAGCACTATATTTATCTATTTCTAATGATTAATATCAATAATCTAATGAGTCATCATCACTTTCCTGAAAATCTTCCATTTCGCTGTCATCGTCTTCAGGTCAATTATCTTCGGACGGAGATGTATTTCTTGGGTAATCGCTCCCAATTTCTCTTTCGTTTGAAACATTTTGTGATGTGGTAGGCTATTGTTTTCCTATAAAGCAGCATAAAAAAACATTCAAATAAAAAAAACTGCACATTAATTAGCTTGTTGAGTGACAGCTTAATTTTCCGCATCCCATTTAGCAAACAATCAATGTGTAACTAGCGATTTGAAATTGGTTAACTGTTGTAGAACCCCTAGTTCCGAAGTAAACCTTGCAGTCTGCGCCTTGCTATGCACTTTTGCGCTTTTCAGTACCTAGTATCTTTGTTTTTGTTTTGATTCGCTATGTTGTTTTGACAGAATATTTGAGGGTGTATTGGTGTGAGTTATAATGACAATGACAAATACATGCAATTAATAAGCAATTAACTTCATTTCATACTTTAATATGACGTAAAAAGCACAAAATATGCAGCCTTATAAAACAAAAGGTGAAAAAAAAAAAAATAAAACCTCATACAAAAATAAAACATTGCCAGGTATGGGATTCGAACCCTAGTCCTTGGCGTGAAAGGTTTGTAGCTTCTTTACTATACCAATTCCTATGATTGAAAAGTTTATTCTTAGTATCTACGATTTGCTTTTCGTTGGCAATGAAACCACAATCTTGTACAACAAATCCATCCTTATTTCACAAAATATGTTTTGCAAAACATGGTTGATGTAATGTTATTTCAACAGTCTTTTATACTATCTATAAAATCTTGTCCTGTTTATGTTTTATAAATGTATAGCACAATGTTTTAACAAACAACTATAAGGAATAAATCACTCGAAGCAATGAAAAAAGTATTTTTAGCTTAATCATAGTCAGAGAAAACTGGTTTGGCCCATTGATCTTATAAAATATGAATGATTGAAACCGCTCAGAACGTGACTTATTTTGCAAAACACTTATAATATATTTATAAAACAAAATATTATAATTCATTCTAAAATGATGATTTGTATGAAAATGTTTATAGTTTTGTATTAATCCATCTTTAATTATTTATTAACATTTATATCACAGACAAACAGACATAACAAATTAAAAATTTTGCACTACAAATCATCGTCACTAACACACCTGCGCCATCTGTTGAACACACTGTGATGGGTGATAAAGCTGAACAGATGGGGCTAGTGTGCTAACGTCAAACAAAAGAAAATCCACTATGTGCGCCATCTGTGACGATACTTCCAACTAAGAAACATTTGAATTGACCGTTTAAGGTTTAATCGTTGAAAAACTGCAATCTTTATGTTTGTTCGTCTGTGTTGACATATTAACATTTGAAACATTTAAACTGTAATGGCTGGCTCATTGATACGTTGCGGATGCCTTCGCGTGAATCTGACAGTTTTCCCATAGGTTTTCTGTCAAATTTACGTCAACGGAACGCAAACGTATCTATTGTGGGTGACCCTTAGGAGTAATGTCTGTTTGTCGGTTTGTGCAGACATATTTACATTTGTTTACTTACATTTATATATTGACATTAATTTATTTACCTTGATCCATTGAAATTTGTATATTTTATATAAATAAATAAATGTAAGTAAACAAATGTAAATATGTCAACACAGACGAACAGACATAAAAAATGCAGTTTTTCAACGATTACACCTTAAACGGTCAATTCAAACGTTTCTTAGTTGGAAGTATCGTCACAGATGGCGCACCTGGTAGGGGAGGAGCATCGAAATGGAAACCACTCAGGAAGACCTGGAATTGCCTATCGGCTAAGTGGTTTTTAACGATTTTCACGAGGAAGATCGGGAAGTTGAATCGATGCAGCTTACACACAAGACCACCATGCCAAACATTATCGAACGCCTTCTCGACGTCCAACAATGCTATGCTATGTTTTTGGAACCGATTTGTTCCGCCTGAAGATGTTAGTAACCCTTGACAACTGGTGGACTGTGGAATAACCTCACCTAAAACCGAACTGCTCTGGGAGGAAGATGTTATTCTGGTTTGAGAGCTCCAGTAAACGGCTGAGGATCAGCTTTTCGAAAAGCTTCGAGATGGAGGATAATAAACTGATGGGGCGACAGCTTTTTGTACTGGTAGGATCTTTGCCAGGCTTGTGGATTGGGATAACTTTAGCAACGAGACGGGCAGTAGCTAAGCTCCAAGCATTTGTTGAAGACCACGGCCAAGTTGACAATAAAGGCAATGCTTAAGTTTTTCAACTCACGATTGAGTACTTCATCGACACCTGCGGCCTTCATATTTTTGATTGATTTGATGGCTGCTTCCACCTCATCAGTAGTTATTCTTGACTCATCAAGAACAACTATGGGAGATTCAGCGAACTCTAGACATGGCCTCCTGAAGGGCAGGCTCGTGCGGATTCACAATGGCCCGGCCTAGGAAATGGGAACCCACAAAGTGCTGGCCAAGTGCATTGGATTTTTCGATAGGTGTTAGTAGTAGCGATGGGTCCGTATTTTGATAGGGAGAGAAAAGAGGAGGAATAGGTCTCGGTTTATGTTTGAGGATTTTAGTCATCTTTAGTCAAAGTCTGGGAGTGAGCGAATATGGGTAGCAAATTCTCGATGTCTTTGATCCATCAACCTGGCTTGGATGATTTTTTTAAGACGATTAATGTTGGTCTTCAGGTGAGGGAGGCCAGATGGTCCCGAAAATGAAACGGACCGTGAGCTAGTTCACGTTTTCAGGATTTTTTCCTTAAGACGCTATTTAGTTCATGATTACGTGATACAGTTCTCGGTATGTTTTTGCTTATTCTCGAAATCATGACTGCAGTTCACGGATCTGGGCACGGTTGGGCATAAAAACAAGCTACGTCAGGTTATATCGCCATTCAATTGACGAATTTCGAAGGTAACGAACAAGCGACATATCGAATGAAGAAAAAGCAGCACCGCAGTTTCATGTAGCCGGTTCCGAGGCTGAACATCTCAGTCCGGTAACAACATGTATGAGAATATTTCATTGAGATTTCTTCAGTTTCATATTTCAAAAGAGATTTCTTCAGTTAATTGTAACTGAAATATTTTTTACTTAGCGAAACGAGCTTACTGCTTACTACAATAACCTTATTCTGTGCATTTTACTAATTGTATAAGAACTTTTTGACAGTTCTAGACATTTTTTTTCAAACAGACGTATTTGATTTTGTAAACGAAGAGGGGAACAAAGACTCAAACTAAGAAACTAGCATCAGCATCATGTTAGGAAAACGTTATTCTTTTTGTTAGGTGTCATAGTTTGCATGAAAGTGCTAAGGGTTTCAAGAATTTAACGTTTGAATCTTACTTCCCCTCTTTGTTTACAAAATCAGATACGTCTATTAGTTCAGGAATAAGTTGTCGAGAAATTATCCATTGAGAAATGTTCTGCCCGTTGTGCTTTGGTATTATTGAGTAGCAATTACACTCATAAACAAAAAAGCTGAGCGAAGCTTAACGAAAATCGAACCTATATATCTGTGAGTTTCGAACATATTTTTTCCCAGTGAAATATAAAACCTGTATCGCATGTTTAAAAAGTTCGAGTCAAACGTTCGTACGTTTTTTGTTGATATCTGACAGTAGTTTGACCTTCGCGTCAACTACAGTTTAAAATAATTTTACCCCTTTACTCAACTCCTTTGCTATAATGAGAATCCTTGAAGAGGCAGAATTGATGTTCACTGCAATAAAAAAAATCGTGCCACTGCACCGCAGACACAGTCATAATTTCAGCGAATACAGCAAAAATTGCATTCGCCTCATTGAGTTTTACTCGGACCCTGCACAGTCACCCGCCTGAATTATGTATAATACGTATGGTTGTCACGGAGAGTTGTGTCTACACAGATTGGGCATAAAAACGACTTTTATGTGAGTCCTCCCCGTGGGGCGCTGAGAGCAGACCGTTGCTAAAGGCAATATGGGAATATGGGATTGTGGCAATGCACTCATTAAATTATTGAATGCAAGCACTCATATGCAAATTGTTGAGGTGAGGGAATACCCAAACCAACGCAGATCCCACAATATTTCATTGTACGGTAAATGACAGCTGTATAGTCCAAACGGTTACGCTCGAACGTCATCTTAATGAAATCCCTTATCGTAAAATCCCGAAATTGATTACTTGATCCGAAAGGCCCTCTAAAACATGTATAAGCAAAAAAAAAAAAACCAACCACAACGAGACAATGGTAGATTGCTTTCATTATTTGTCACGTGAATTCAACTTGTTTCTCAGGCAGCATTTATTTTCCTTTCACTTCTCTCGACAAGACTGATTTTCCGGTGTAAGCTAGAGCTTTTAAGAATTCAACATAAAACGAAACGTGTTCTCTTTCTTTACTCGGCTGTCTCACTGTGAGGGGATTTCATTCCATTTCTTTCTCCGTTTCTTTTTCCCATTGTCTCTGTCACGATCGCTTTCGCGAGTTGAGGAACTGAAGATTCAGAATTGGACCGTGCAAGGGAGGCTTTGAGAAAGGGGGAAAGTAAGCAGTATAAACAATAAGATGACAATTAAAAGAAAATTTAACTATTTATAACAATGCTTACCACTGGTATTTCGATTACCTGCACTGTGCTTCTTTGTCGCTTGTGAAGAAAGCCTCTGGGGTACCTACATATGACTGGGGTACGAGGAACCTAAGGAAAGATCGGGAAATCAAATCCGTTGGGGCGGTGGTCGTATTCTGACAGGGGCTGCACTCTTCGAAGCGTGCAGTCTATCTGAGGGTCTGTTCTCCGTGTTAGGATCGGATGATCATCGTCTTCGTGCCAGCATGAAATACTTAACAGTGCTGATAATTCCCGGGTGCGACAGGGAGTTGGGAAAGGCCCAACAAGCCACCCTAAAAACTAACATGTTGCAAATAATACAAAAGTAAATGCAGATCGCAACAAAACGAACATCTCCGATCCTGTCGTCTATCAGGAACTCAGCTCGGAACACTACCCGGTGGTGGCCGAAGTAGGTTCCTCCGTCAGCCGATTCCAAGCTTTCCGGCGCAATTTCCATCATGTCGATTGGGCTCGATTTCAGCAGTGCGTCGACTCATCTGTTGTCTACGGCTACCAGCCGGAGTCGTGTGAAGATATCGACCAGTGCCTGCAGCAGAACGAGGTGATATCCCAGGCACGTGCCAGCTTCCAGATTGCTGAGTAGTTCTTTGAACCTAGACAATTCTACCAAATATCTCATTCGACTCCGGAATATCATTCGACGTCAATACCTTTTTTTCTGTGTGCTTGCTGCGATGTTATTTCCTCTTTTCTTCACGGTAATTTGATTCTGCTCAAAATATGTGTAAGGAAATATTTACTCAATAAATAACATCATGTTGCATTCAAACTTGGATTCAAATTCATATTTGTTTTCAATATTAACAAGTAGCCTAATACCTAAACCTTTTACCGTAATCGATTTTTTTTATATGGAAAAGGTACAACAATCAAACGCAAGTTGCTACGTACTGGCTTCAAATAATGAGTCTTCACAACCGGGCAAATATTTCTCAGCCATCAATAATTAGATAATCCAGATCAGCCTCTTGCTCCTTTTCTAGCTTCAAACTCCACTGCATTTCATCGATTGTAAGTCTCGTCCTGATTGCACCCGATGTCTTTATTACGAGTCGATTTAAAACAGCTGATTCTGATTTTTATCTTTTTATAATTTTTTATAGAAATTTCCACAGGAAGCAAGCAAGCAACATCAATATAAGCACAAATTAGAGGTGGGTTATATCAGGGATTCAACCGCGAGGTTCATCTAGGACCACGTTGAATGTATAGTAATAATGGTATCATCTAATTTAAACATATCATAACACATATGGCTGGTAAATATTAAAATGTTTTTATTATTTTGCTTTGACCCGTCCCTTATTAAGTTTTCTACATAACGTTTGCATTAAATAAAATGGACTTTTTTCGGATGGTGAGAAAAAAAAAGCTAAGACAGATAATTGCTTTTGATAAATTTCCCATGGAAGGTAATTATTTGAGCTTACTTGCAAAAAGCGGCCTTCCGACAGTTAACCGGAACATTCGCCATGGCGGACGTAAACATGCTTGTAGGCATGTTTTTGAGTTCTTTCTTCGTTTTATTTATCAATTTCTCCTCAGTTTTCGCGACAAAATTGTTGGAGTAGATCTTACGCTTCAGGTTGCCCCAGAAATTCTCGATGGGACGCAGCTGGGGGACGTTGGGCGGGTTTGTCGACTTGGGTACCACATCGATATTCAGCCGTTCTATCTCCTCCAACGATGGCTTTGAGTAGTGGGCCGACGCCAGATCCAGCCAGAACACCGCGTCTTCACCCTTATGGTATTTAATGATGAACGACGCAACTTCTGGCAGGCATTTCGTACTATAAATTTCGCCGTTTACGGCCAGTCCGGAACGAAACTCCGTTCCCATCCATGCAGTACGAAGCAAAAATTCATAAGAGAGGACGGACCTCAGTTACAAAATCAGACACCGGCAACAAAGCAATAAAAAATTTCAGCCGAGGCTATTTCTGTATTCATCATGGAATGAAACTAAATGAAATAAAAAGAAAAAGACAATTTGAACCATTTGTTTTTGAGGACCCGAATAGGGAAAAACATATTTTCAACATCTTAATACCACCGGCGTCGGTGGTGTAGTGCTAAGCGTGACTGCTACTTGGCACCCCTGTGGATCTGGGCTCAATCCCAGTCGACAACGGTGGTTTTTCTGAGGCGAAAAAATCTGGTCACGTCTTCCTTCGGAAGGAAAGTAAAACCGTTGGTCCCGGCTCATATTCATGAGTCGATAGGTAGGGTCCAGATAGTGGAGTCATCTTCCTGGCGTCGGTGATTGTCACCATGTGAGGAAATAGACAGACGAAAAAAAAAACCTGTCAATACGGAGATTTGTATGGGAGCAAAAGTAGGTCATTTATAAGTTAAACATTAAACTACTTATAGTAATAGCACTTAATTGTAATTTCAATGTAAACATATTTTTCTGATCAAATGGTGTTTGAATGAAGTCATTGTGTTCAGTTGAACCAGAGTTATTAGCGTTTAAAAACCTTTCACTTTAGCGTAACGCTCTCATTTTTCAAAATTTTGAAATGACACCCATTATAGAAAAGAAAAACGTAGTCTTACATTAAAACAACAATTATTCATTGACTTCAGCCATTTCAAAAAATAAAAAACAATAACAATCTTATTTTGAAGCAGTTCTTGTGCTGCTAATTTTTTTTTTCTTAACAATTAAAGCATCCACGATTTTACGTAACCGAAATAAATATCGGAAGGTTCGTCGAAATTTCAGTTCGCCATAAGTAAAAAAAAGCTTTTGAAGCAATCATTTCGTTGTTTCGTTGCAAATTCGGGAAATGTTTATTGTGTCAGCTAATATATTAGTTTATTACTATTAAGATTAATATTTCCGGTTTTTTCTTCATAAATTGCTGTTCGATTATTTAACTGGCCTCCTTATACTATCTGTTTGTCATTAGTTAAAAAATTTCATGTTTTCAAAATCGATAAAAAGGTAGGAAAAACATTTTTCCTACAATTGATATTATCGATCGTAAAAAAAGTATGAGAAAAAAAAATTGTACTGCAAAAATGCCATGAAAATATGTACTTTTCTTTCTATTAGGATGTTCTCTTAAGGTGGTCGTCTTACCTCAACCTCCCGTACGTTTTTCGAGATGATGCGTTTATATGTTTGTGTATCATTTATTTGTACATAGGGAAACTGCCCCCATAAAGGGCGATACGGTCAAAATTTGGTCAATATCAACTTGACGTATTTCTTTCAATTTTGCATTTAAAAAACTTGAACACCCCTCATTTTGAAGGTGTGTGTGTGTAGAATGTTGCTCCTATTTTGATTTTGGAATTCACTCTTCAGTTGTCAAAATGCCGTCCAAGCAAGAAGAGCAGCGTATCAAAATTTTGCTCGCGCATCGCGAAAATCCGAGCTACTCGCACGCAAAGTTGGCAAAATCGCTAAAAGTTGCCAAATCAACCGTTACAAATGTAATTAAAGTGTTTGGGGAACGTTTGTCGACAGCCAGGAAGTCTGGATCGGGGGGAAATCGAAAACCGGAAGCCGCTGAGACGACAAAGAGAGTTGCCGGTAGTTTCAAGCGAAACCCTAACCTATCTCTCCGAGATGCCGCAAATAAGCTGGGTGTATCGTCTACAACCATGCATCGAGCCAAAAAACGAGCCGGACTATCGACTTACAAGAAGGTAGTGACTCCAAATCGCGATGATAAACAAAATACGACGGCCAAAGCGCGATCCCGGAGGCTGTACACGACGATGCTGACGAAGTTTGACTGCGTGGTAATGGACGACGAAACCTACGTCAAAGCCGACTACAAGCAGCTTCCGGGACAGGAGTTTTATACGGCAAAAGGAAGGGGAAAGGTAGCAGATATTTTCAAGCACACGAAACTGTCAAAGTTCGCAAAGAAATATCTGGTTTGGCAAGCCATCTGTACCTGTGGCTTCAAAAGCAGCATTTTCATAGCTTCCGGGACTGTCAACCAAGAAATTTACGTGAAAGAGTGTTTGAATAAACGTCTGCTGCCTTTCCTGAAGAAACACGGTTGTTCCGTACTGTTTTGGCCGGATTTGGCATCTTGCCATTACGGTAAAAAGGCCATGGAGTGGTACGCCGCCAACAACGTGCAGGTGGTTCCCAAGGACAAGAACCCTCCCAACACGCCAGAGCTCCGCCCAATTGAGAAATACTGGGCTATTGTCAAGCGGAACCTAAAGAAGACCAAAAAAACTGCTAAGGACGAGCAGCAGTTCAAGGCAAACTGGCTTTCTGCGGCGAAGAAGGTGGACAAGGTGGCTGTACAAAATCTGATGGCAGGGGTCAAGCGTAAGGCCCGGCAATTCGGATTTGGAAAAGCGGAAGCCTAACGGAATATTTTTCCTGAATTTTATACTAATTGAACTTGAAAAAGAAATTTAATTTGATTTTTTAAATAAACGATTTCACCGATTTACACGCGTTTTCCCTTGACCAAATTTTGACCGTATCACCCTTTATTAATCTCATTGTTTCTATATTCATCCTACGATGAATCAAAGTATTGGGCAGTTGAAGGATCGGTTTCGTTTTCTAATTACGTTAAATAACTACAACAAACATTACTAACTAATCCTTCAACTGCCCAATTGTTTGATTCATTGTAGGATGAATATAGGAACAATGAGATTAATATGGGGGCAGTTCCCCTACTAAATTAACTTTATCGAGACGGGAATTTGGAACCAATTTGTGGTCCATGTAAACTAAAAAAAAAAATCAACCGGAGAGACTATTTGATTCTCTGAACAGTCTCAATTTTTAAAGTTCTGTCCAGTTAGAATCCGGAATCACTTATTGTGTTGCAGCGGCACGGGAAGTCACCGATGCAAGATTTTATTTACAGCGGTTTGTTTACCTAGACACCCACTTTCTGTGGCATACATTTCGTGCAGTGAGTCAAACGTTATTCCAGATGGAAGCCGAGCGGAGAGAAAACATTCGGCACACCCACGTTGATAATCCAACGTGGTCTGCAATAAAAATCGCAAAAACGTTGCAAATCGCTAAATCAACCGTGTATGCTGTGCTCAAACGTTTCAGGGAGCGAAAGAGCGTGGATCGAATGCCTCAAAGTAAGCGTCGTAGTGGAACATATGATCGCAAGCTGAACCAGAAGGTGTTGAGAACCGTCAGAGCAAACCCTGGACTATCAGATAATAAAATCGCACAAAAATACGCTACTGCTCGCAGTACCGTTCGAAGAATTCGTTTGCGAGCAGGATATCGTTCTTATCGAGCCAGCAAGCAACCAAACAGAACGTGGAAGCAAAGTTTCGTCACCAAAACTCGAGCTTGGAAATTGTACCAGCAGGTTTTGACGAAGTACCAAGGATGCCTGCTCATAGACGCTGAAACCTACGTCAAAATGGATTTCAGACAGCTTCCTGGCCAAAAATTCTAAATGGCGACGGCACGAGGAGATGTTCCTGCAAAGTTTAAGTTTGCTTTTATAGACAAATTTGCCAAAAAAAAAACTGATGATTTGGCAAGGGATATGCAGCTGCGGAGCAAAGACCAATGTCTTCGTGACGAATAAGACGATGGACTCGAAGCTGTACAAGGAAGAATGCCTCAAAAACCGCGTACTACCTTTCATTAAAGCTCATAAAGGTCCCGTGAAGTTTTGGCCAGATTTGGCGAGTTGCCACTACAGCCGGGAAGTCATCCAGTGGTACCGCGATAATAACGTAGATTTCATCGATAAAAACATAAATCCACCCAACTGCCCGCAGTTCCGGCCCATCGAGAGATTTTGGGCAGTATTGACGTGGAAGCTTAAAAAAAGTGGAAAAACGGCTCGGGACGCGACTCAGATGACCAAAATGTGGAACAAATGTGCCAAGGAAGTTGACTCCGGAGGTGTGCAGCGTTTGATGGGAGGAATAAAGAAGAAATTTTCGTTAGAAACGAAGAGAAATGATTTATATTGATTTTTTTTTCTTAAAGAACAGTAAATTACCTTTGTTTTGATGTATCAAACTTATTTGTACGTCAATCCGTTACCGAGATACAGTTGATTTTATTATTCCGGATTCTAAATGGACATAGCTTTAAACAGCATTATTTAAAGATGCTTGGGATATTTAGTTGCTTACTTCTTCAGATTGCTCAATAATCTGAGCTGATAAATTTTAAGCTCTTATCAGTATTATCTTCGGATAAAAGCCCGATTAATTATGCCTGGCTCCTTTGAGATGAATATCAAACTCGATCATTGTGATTCGTTGCAAAAATACTGCAAACGATCAGAGAGAGAGATGGTATTTGAAGTTAATGCGTATTGGGACTTATCTCCATAAGTATTGTAATCCGAATAAGCGAAAAACGAAAAATTTGCAAAAATTGCGAAATCTGCGTTGTTGTAATTGATGTTGACGATGATGCTAATAAAGCTATGAATGAAAGTACAAACATCGACTCGTTCAAACTTCAGTGCACCGAAAAAAATTAATCCATACTCATATGAAATTCTGTTTTCCTATGTGTTGAGCCGGCTTTTATTTCCTCACTCGAATTTTTATTTACACAGTTCAAGCATTATTCATGCATAAAAGACAACTTCAGTGACACGTACAAATCCACTCCGGTTGCTAGGGTTGCGACCATAAGCAAATAATGTGAAAAAAAAAAACTGAAGTATGAGATGCAAGTAAAATTTTAAATATTTGCATGGTATTTTCCAATTACTGAAATATGTTTCCATATCACCATTTGTGCAATGTTATTGCTGATGTCGGGATTCAAGTATCAACAAACCACGACTGGTGTGCTGTGCCTGTCAACTCTCAAAAACAAGCTACTCTTCCCCAAACACGGAATACCGTTTGCGTGTCGCACAAAAAAATCACAGTCTTTTATAAAATACACATTCATAAATCGTGGAGAAAAATTTTCGAAGCATATGTAGTGCAAATGAACATTATGCACTCGTATACCGGTTGAATCCGATGTTGAAACATGTTTACGTTGAGAGATTTACGCAACCTTTGGCATGAGCATCGACGCAGTTACGCATTGCATCCATCAATGGAAGGTAGGATAGGGGAGGTATTTTCAAAGTCTTCCACAATACGTGAATGTGGTTGATTTTTCTCTCTCTCTCTGAAAAAGTTTGCTTGGTTTTTGGTCTGCAAAAGCAATTTATGGTACACATACACTCGACATCGGGCATTTGGCAATGCATCATATATCGATGCATGGCTGTCCATCGCGAGGATAATTTCGTGATTATTTCTGGTTGTTATGCAGCTTGTTCAACTCACTGCGCAAACATGACGAATTGAGGATGTTGTTTATGCCGTTCGCGGTGGTGGTGATGATGGTGATGATGATGATGATGATTGTTGTTGTAGATTTTGGCTAAAGCAATGTAGTGGATGGAGGGTAGTCACGCGAAAATATATAGTCGAAAAATGTGCAACATGGCGAAAAATACATGATTCGCAATTTATTTTCAATTTGCACGTTATCGTTTTTATTTCTTTTCTACGGAGCAATGTGCGAAATTAATGAGACGAGAGCAAGGGGTGATAAAACATGCGAAATTATTTTTAAGCGTAGTAATTTATTTACCACGATCGGAATATTTAATCAGTTTTAATTGATACTATCGTGTGGAATAATAGAACAAAATGTGCTTTTGTTCTCATACGTAATGTATGCTGAATGATAATGTTACAATATGTTTAGAATGATATTGATTTATAGTTTCAA
Source organism: Aedes koreicus (assembly GCA_024533555.2). Taxonomy (NCBI): domain Eukaryota; kingdom Metazoa; phylum Arthropoda; class Insecta; order Diptera; family Culicidae; genus Aedes; species Aedes koreicus. The sequence continues at coordinate 110,735 of JAHHFK020001439.1, forward strand.
TTATATCAGCTTGAATTCGGACAGTGTAATGAAATGCTTTCAGACTGATATTTCTGATTGAAACACGAACATTTTTTTTTTTTTTTAAAAAGGAAGACGTTTGAATGTTTAATGACATAATTTCGAATAAATGATAATTTGCGTTAATTTATAGAAATAAATTTACGTATTCCATAAAAATCCAGCAAGCAAATGCTGTTAAATCATATGTACAAACTCGAGCATGTTTGTAAGTAGGAAATCAGCACCTTATTTTGGAGCCATGCCATGGAGAATAATTTTTTATCAATTTCGTTATTTGAAATGTTCTGTTGCGTTAACTATACGGGTGCGATGTGTATTTCATTGTTTTATAGAAAGCAAGAGTTCCTTAATTCTTCGTCTTGTTGAGATTGAACTGATTTCTCGTGAGTCACTAAAGGTAAGTGACTTTTATTGGGAATAGACTGGACAATGAATATAACAGATTTACTTTGTAGTCTCCTCAGAGGGTTGTCGAGATTAACGTTGTGCGTCGTTTTTTCAGGGTTTGCTGTAGGTTTTGAACCGGCTGTAATATTCCTTGGGTATCAATGAGGCACCTCAAGAAGTCGGAATAAAACAAACTCAAACTACTTATTGAAAAACTCAAATAGAATCAATTATTATACTACAAATTTGAAGAAATACAAAGATCGAGTGCATCGCAAATATCGTGAGATCCCAGCACATCTCTGATATGAACGGGCTGTGGTTCTTGAGCCTCTAAGGTATTTTTTGTTCAGTCATTATCCGTACAGCGATAGACGGCATGTACGTTGTCTTTTTTGCTTCTTTTTATTCATTTAAAAATTAAATCGTTTTACATTCACAATTATCCAAGATGCTCCAGCTTCTTAAGTAGATCACCTTATATTACCCTTACCTTATATAACCTAGAAAGGTTTCTCGAAACCGTAGAAATAGTTCTTATCTATAAAGGGAATTGATCAATTTTTGTCAATTTCAATTACAATTGAAGATTTTAGTTTGAAATTTTAAATTGTTTTGTAGGAAGTTTAGTCTTGAGTCTCAACATTTGAAATTCTATGCTATTCGAAAGTACTTTACCAGGGAGAAGCTTCAAACCCAGCTTCTGCATTTTGATCTGAATCTTTGAAAGTTGAGGTGTTCCAAGCATCTTCAGGAATTGATCCTGATCGACTAACTACAATTTTGCTGAAATTTGCCAGGCTCCTTTCTTTCTTTAAAATATGTCACTTTGCTATAGTAGTTACTCTTTTGGATCACGACTATGTTTCCAAAAGGGCCTGGGTAAAAATGGTATTGATAGTTCATGAAAATTCTAAGACCAAAATGGTTAGTTCAATCAATATGATGTCTTTGAAAAGTTGTAGATAATATGATTTGATCATTCTGAAAAAAATAACACTGTAACAAAAAACTATATATACATAAAAATGGATTTCTGTCTGTCTGTCTGAACCTTATAGACTAGAAAACATAACGGATCGGCGTCAAATTTTGTATGGTGGGGTTTTTGGGGCGGGAAAGGTTCTTATGTGATAAGAGACCCTTTCCTTTTCTGGAAGGGGGGGGGGGGCTCCCATACAGTAATGGCACGAAAAAAGTACACAATCATATGTTACATTTTTTCGAAAGATTATATTTTAATCTTTATAGTTCCTTTGGACGAAAAGCAGGAAATAGTGCGAAGAACAATAAAACGTATATCAAAACAATTTAGCAGACTTATTGTTTCGGAGTAGTTCGAAATTCTTTTATTCTCTTATTTTCGCTTGGCAAGAAAAAAGTACACAGATAAGTATAACTAGGTAATCAAATTTAATCAAAACTGACTCGAACTCAGTACTTTGTATGACCTCCTTTGGTACTGATGACTGCTTCCAGACGACGTGGCAAACTTTCGACGAGATTTCGCAAATAACGCTCGTCAATTGATTCCCTGGTCTCCTCTAGAGCTTCAAAGAGCAGGTTTTTGTTGGAAACATTGATTTTGTCCATTTTTTAATCCAGTATCGACCACAAATACTCGATTGGATTTAAGTCCGGTGACTGGGGCGGCCGTTCCAACACTTTGATACGTGATCCACGGAAAAACGTTTGTACGAGCCGTATGTTTTAGGTCGTTGTCTTGTTGGAAGAGGAAGTCATGCTCGAGCCCAACCTTCAGCAAGGAAACCTCCAGATTTTCGGAGAGGATGTCGATATACTTGTCGGCTGTCATAATTCCTTCAATTCCAATCGTTTGATTCAATTACGCTTACTGATGTGAGAACGGCGTACGGCAAACTTGTTCTTAAGCCATTCTTGTTCCAATCGTAGACGAACAGTTCTTGCGGATATATTTAGGGACAAGCTTTCTCTGATTGCACGGCTTGTTACTTTCGGGTTACTTCTCGCTTCTCGTAGTATTCGAGCATCTTGTCTGACTGTTGTGAAACTATTTCTTTCTTTATCACCTACACTTGCTGCCACTTTTACCACTCACATTTCCCCGCTGTTGATATTTTTTTCCAAAGCTTATGAACCGCAGAAAAGCTGACTCCGAACTTTTTCGCGATTTTCCTGTATGAGAGACCATTTTCCCAATCTCTCACAATAAGTTTTCGCACTTGCAACGATATTTTCATGCTTTCGATGTACTTCAAACAACAAACTCGAAACTTTGCATCTATGACGCAAACACGATTACACTGGTTACGCCCAGTATGAGTGGACAAGAAGGGAGTTTATCGATATGGTGTTGTCTGTAGTGATAAAAAATAATGTCACTGTGGTGTGTACTTTATTTTTGCCAGCTTAAACTGACACATTCATTTAAATACATATGGAATATCGATAATTTTCTTCAAACAAACTCATGTGCTATACCTTATCATAGTCAACATATAATCAATTTTCTAAAGGGTTTTACAGTGTGTTCACACTGCCAAAATGTCATGTAAATTTATGTCCCCTGAGACCAACACATGCCAGCGTCCTTTAGCACATGAGAATGAGTTGAAAGAGATGAGAAAATAAATTCAATCAAACACATCTTTTGTCGAATTGCGTATGTGTCAGTTTCAAGAGACATAATTTTATACGAAATCTTTCTTTACGTTCCCCGGCTATTTACAAACATAAATTACGTCTCGTTTAAAATTCATAATTTCTAATTGTGTATTTTTTTCTTGCCAGTACTGTACATATGAAACACAAATTTCTGCATAACTCGAGAACTAATCAAGCAAAGGAAACCCAATTTAGCATGTGGGAGTTTTTGGAGGCAAAACATATTTCTATGGTGGTTTGTGACCCCTCCCTTCTCTAGAAGGGGAGGCTCTTATACAAATGCAACAGAAGTTTCTGCATAACTCAAGAACTAATCAAGCAAATGGTACCAAATTCGGCATGTGGGGTTTTTGGAGGCAAAAAACCCCTCTCTAGAAGGGAGGGGGCTCTTACACAAATGAAACTGAAATTTCTGCATAATTCGAGAATTAATAAAGCAAATAGAATCAAATTTGGCATGTGGGGATTTTGGAGGCAATTAATGTTTCTACTGTGGTTCGAGACCCCTCCTCTCTCTGGTAGGCAGGGTGGGGGAGGAGTCTCATACAAATGAATCACAAATTTAAACCAAATACGATAACTATCCCTACTGTTATTAAAATTTGGCATGTAGGGGTTTTTGGAGACAATAAATGTTTCTATGGTGGTTTGAGACCCCTCCCCTATCAGGAAGAGATGATTCATTTTATTAACGTCTCTCTAAACTATACGTCTGCTGTAGATGGTTTAGATCATTCGAGACGGCATGGGGAAGAGATGGCTCTTATACAAATGAAACTGAAATTTCTGCATAACTCGAGAATTAATAAAGCAAATAGAACCAAATTTGGCATGTGGGGATTTTGGAGGCAAGAAATGTTTCTACGGTGGTTTGAGACTCCTCTTCCTTCTGGAAGGAGGGGCTCTCATACGAATGAAACGCAATCAAACATGAGAATTATCCCTACTGTTATGAAAATTTGTATGCAGGAGTTTTTGGGGCCGGATAAGGTTCTTCTGGTTGTTTGAGACTCCTTCCCCGTCTGGAAGGTGGGCCTCCCATACAAATGAAGCGCAAATTCCTGCATTACTCAAGAACAAATCAAGCAAACGGAACCAAATTTGACATGTGGGGTTTTTTGAAGGCAGGTTTTTTTTCTTTGGTGTCTCAAGTGCTCTCATACAAATGAAACAGAAATTTCAACCAAACATGAGAATTATCCCGGCAACTAAAACACAAAATGTGTATTTCTCGAGTAAGAAGCACGTTCTGATAGAAGTTTAAACCCCTTCTTAGTCAAGAATAGGGGATGTTTGAGTTACTCTCAGTGCTACATTATGTACAAAAAGTTAATCTAAGGTTATGCAAGAGAAAATTATGTTCAAGGTTAAAGGATACCGCGTAGTTTGAAGATAAATTATTTGTCTATGGAATGCTTCTACACAGAAAGAAAAACCATGGTAGGAACTAACGATCCGAGGGTTAAATTAAAAACACACCCCTACGTTTTACACACATTAGCAAACGAAAATATTTTAACAAAACTCATTCCTAAAAAATCCCACAAAAGCGCCAGTTCTATTGAATTTCCATTCATTTAGTTGCAAGCGCAGCAATGCTCGCACCGGGTCCAACATGTTTCTTATAAAACCAACTTAAAATAGACAAAAATTTCTTATCTTAAAATGCAAAATTTAAAAAGAAAATTATATTTCAAAGTCCACAATGTTTGCCTAAAACTAGTAATTGACTTATTCTGGAGAAATGAACAACAAAAAAGTTATATATTTTATAAAACTTTATCTTTGTTTAAAGTTTAACCGAATTCAATTGACACTTTTTTTCATTGTATGTGTTAATTTTTGAACAAATAGCAGTCCATAATATTTCACTTGACTTGATCATGTAATTGAAAGCCCGTTCATAGTGACTAGATGACTAGATGACTAGATGAGGGTAACGGGATGTAATGTTAGCCTAGCTCCTTCATTCGGCCTTCGTACCAAATATATATATATATAATATATATAATTAATAAGCCGTAATCAACAAAATCATGTTGCTATCGGGATCACCGATTGATTCCGAAGCAATTGAGGCATTATTAATCAATATATAGTTATTTATATCCGTGCAATGTTCGATTTCCTTAACTTTTTAGACACCATGACTTCGCTGGTTAAGCTGAACAGATTATCTGCATGATCATCGAATGATCTAAATTTGGCTAAATTGAACCGATTAACCGAGTAATGCAGCCTAGATGTACAAAAAATAATCACACGTTATTAACTATCTGTTCACATCAATAAACTAACAATAATTCAAAAAGAAAACCTTGACCCAACTTTAGGGACGTATTATTTTATATGTTCCCAACTATGGCCTGTTGGATTAATAACGTAGTAAAAATGTTGTTATTGGTGAAATTTGTATTTGTTTATTTTTCAATTGGCTCAACCAAAACAACTATAAAAACAAAATCTGTGTAGAGTAAATTATAATGTTTTAACTATCGAATGACCGGTAAATCATATGTGAAAATCACTGAAATGTTTCAAAGTAATTTTAGTATAGTTTGTTTGTGAAATTATGTGTTGAGTAGAGTGAATACAGCTGGCAATGCCTTTAATCAGAAAATCAGGAAAACAGCATTTAATAGTAAATCTCTCGAATGGGACAAAGTTGCATCCATGAATGGGCCGACATAACATCCATATCCCTCGAAAGTTTCTGACTTAATAAAATGAGTTGTGTAACTTTTTGTGATACATACTATCAAACATTTTATTAAACTTAGCTAAGCAAGTGTAAATCTAGTTCAATGTCGCTCACAGCTACCATACTTCATGAGTTTTGATAAAATATGTAATCGATCGTTGCATATTAGGCTGAGTTAAGGGACACATACCCTACTTGGTTTCAAGAAAGCTGGTCTTCTTTAGAGTGTGGAATTAACCAATTGCAAATAAAAAAAAGTAGAGTGCAATGATGAAAACAGTCATTTGCTGGTCAGAGGCAACGATTGAAGCCAACACGCATTCACGCGTTCAAGGATGACCCATAATTCGAAGTTTTTACTCACCGCGCGGTGAGCTCCGTTTTCTAATGCTGGTTGCTTATTTGACGGGCTGTTTAGCCACGTTAAATTAATTTGTAGATTGCATTAATTTCGTCGCGAGTACATGGAATTGATTGCGAATGAATATCGTAAAATTTTCATTTTTTCGGCTGAACAAGCAAGAGTTTTTTTGGAGGAGGTTTTTGGTGAGATCAATTCGATTATATATATATAGTACAAAAATCTGTTTTCAAATAAAACTAAATACATGTTTTGTTTGAAAATTCTCTATTTTCAAATCTGGAAGTGTGTTGATGTTCAAATGGAGATATTTACATGTGGAGCTTATTGCAGGTGAAAGTAAGCTCGGAATAGGCGTGACTTTCCAGACATTCTGAAAAAAACATGGCTGGATCTTCAATAGAGCTTTCACTTTTTACCTCCCGGATTAAAGCTGCTTTCATGGGTCAACACAATCCTTTATGTTTTAAACAGATTTATTTTATAATACTATTATCGGTGTTAGATTGAACACACACACAGTAAATGTAAGATTTGAGTTATTATATCCATTGTCTCATGGATTTATTTTTCGTTGCAATTTTTCCTGCTTCTTCTGAAAACTATCAATTTCTTTTAATGCAGATGTCAATTTTTGGAGCCTACAAGTCATCAAACATCAAATTTGATATATTATTGGCTTGCGTGCTCTCGTTCAGACTAAAGTCTAGGTACTTTTTTCATTAGGGCGAATCTTACATTGAGGAACTCTCTTTGATTGATTTCTATTTCAGTCATATTCCAATCACCTTTACGTTTTTCAATCTACTATTTTTAAAGTATGCTAGCTAGCTGTTGTGTTTCGATCTGTACTAAAAAATCCATCGGAAGTTTTATAATGGCGCTGTAATAAATGAAAGTAAGCAAAACAGGAGAGAATCTCATATTGTTAGATTCGCCTTATTGAAAAAAGTTCCTCGAAGTAAGTAAAATTTGTTTGAAGATCTCATTAATTTTTTTCTTATGTCCGTGTTAGAATTTCACATTCTCAATAGAAAATCAAAATGTAACTATTTTCGACAACACATCTGATTTTACAGCACTTTAAATGCCTAATGTGATTGGAATCCGCTATTCTTGATTTAAATACATAACAACGTGTTCTACATTTTACGAAACGCTCTCGTTCGTGATTGCATTCAAGCTGTAGCATACGTACGTCTTAGTTTCTCGCTGATAGTTATCTGGAAATGCATTATATCCGCAAGTGCAACAAATTATCAACTCATCAACATTAACATCAAGAACAACAGTTCTCTCGTCAGTCATCAGGGAAGACAATCATAAACTGGCACATTATTGTTCCTTGAACTGAAAACAACGCTCACTCAATCTGCACACGACATACACTTGACCCGTGGCACGAGTGAGCTGGAAAGGGAGTGAGATATGCTCTTGAGCCAATTTTTCACGCGTGCAAACGTGCGCAAATGTGTAAAAGCCTTGCTGGGTGGATTTTGAAGTGCTCGGACAGCGAGGACGTGGCAGTCGCTTACCATTGGATTGCTTTTTGATTGGCGTGTGGAAAATTAAACGTTGCTCGCTCGGGCTAAAGCTGCAATATCAAAACGGTGTGCGATGAGGTAGCGGATTCGGAGTTGTTTGTGGAACGGTGCACGCCAAAGTACATACATTTATCCATTCGAATGGAACGGATGCTTCTGGTTAATGGGAGTGTCAGATTTGGCGGCAGGACGAACGTGGAAGATTCTCGACCGACAGCTTGATCCCGTGAATTGTGAGCATTTCCCGAAAGCGGAGTACCTCAGCGCTGGCATTTGGTCATGCGGAATTTGATTGACCAGCGGAAAGTGTGGAAACATATTTCCGGTAGCTTGGCAAACAGGGGCACCAAGTGATCTCAATGGCGATTTTAGTGCGTTTAATGATTTATTTCTCGATTATCTTTTACGTGGAGATTGATTTTTTGATATGAGCGCACTCAGTTCAAATGATGTAAAATGAGAAACCGTTGTAATGGTTGATATTTTCGACATAAACGTGTGTTTTTTTTGTAATGTTGAAAAGTATTTAACAACCCAATTCTCAGTCAATCGGTTGATACGATAACGGTATGTGGATTACAAGTTTCCAGGTGACTGAGCTTCGAGATACTAATTTCATTACACCTTTATTTTGACTGGCTACCGTTCGTCATACAAATACCCATCCAATGTGCGCTGAACTCGATAATCCTTTGAAATACCATCCGATAATCACGTACAATCCCATCCCATAGCCCTCTAGCTGGATAATGCTCAAATTGTTTTATCATTATTAGATTAATTGCTAGGAGCGTTCCTGTGGTGTGTTGGAAAATGCCTTTTGCTACAAAGTGGCTGGTTGTACGGTTCAATCTGTCTAATGTTTGTTAATTATTTTCTGAAGTTTGAACTGCGCAAGTTTCTGCTATTGTTTAACTTGAAACACAATTATTCCAATAGAGAAGGGCTCCTTGATTCACCATAGAATCCTTATCCAAAGCAACTCGTCCTGAAACCTATGTTTTCTGACGAAATTAATCTGGAAAACATATTCTCATGCATGTAAATCTGCTACACAACATGCTATACATAATTCATACATTAAGATCCTACTTTCCATTACCTTCACTTCGGTTTTGGTAGAGTGGATATTCTAAAGACCAGCATCAACACTAGCAACAACATCTCACTACATACATTGGCTTTTGAGCTATGCATCGCTAGTGCTTGCCTCACAATATGTCTTGTTCCGTTCCATGTTTGCCCGAGCGTCAGTTTCCAAACAGATTCGTGTCGATGACTACTTGGTTCCTACGCGTCCAACAGCGCACCATCTCTTGAAATTTGTTTGTGTTTAGGATTCATCTCCCCGGAAAAGAACACCCCAAACATGTTCCCTTACCCCCCAGTCAAGGATGTTGCATAGCTGGGAAGTAGTAGAGCAACTTTGGCTAAATCTCATATTCCTGTAGGATTAGTGATCGCGATGCTTTGGCCACGCGGTGGCACGTACGTGTACATAACAAGAGGGTTAATGTGTGAAGTTTCGACTCCACCCCATTCCAAAAGACAGTAAGGTCTCCTTTAGTACGATGGGTGGAGCCATTCACCCACCCTGATTAATTGAATGTAGGGTGGAGTACTACTTTAGCAGTCAATTACCGCTATTACTCAGTCGTATTTAAACGTATTGATTTTTGGCACGAGTGCAAATTAAATTGTTTGGTTTATATACGGTTTAGCATAAGCGATGATTGACATGAATCATACGCTGCCTATGTAGTGCTCCATCCTAGTTAGGGTCAGCACATTAAGAAATTGTAAATTCTACACGAGTCGTAATGCATTTTTGATAAAAATCGGAGAACGTCAACAAAGATTTTATGTAAATTTATGCCTCCCGAAACCGAAACATGCGCCACGCGTTTAATTGGACGTTTGCATTTTTCGGTCTCAGTGCACCGAAATTAACATATGACATTTTGACAATGTGTATGATAAATTTGTTACCGTGAAATAAGGATGAGTGGAGTGGCCTATAGGAGACCCGACTGTACTTGCTGCTTTGTGAATGTCTGATTAGCATCACTTGGGAGAAATATTTGCTCACGTTGATGAGTTCGACCTACCGACGATTTTGGTGCCTTCCGTTCTTCATAAAGCACTGTCAGATGAGCTTAGTTGTTTGCACGGTACAATGTTGATGGTTTTTCATTTAGGTGTTTGATTCCAGCAATTGTCTGTATGTAAATGAAGCGGTGGGAAGAAATTCAAAATGAGTTGTCCAATTCCATACCAGATAGGATTTCAGAAACGGTTCTTGACCCGTTAGTTAAACTTTGCCCTTTTTTAAAAACGGATCTTATCAAAACATGAAATATTACTTATATTGATGGATTTCATACATGCTTACCTTTCTATACGTGTAGTTTTATTGAGGAGTAACAAATTGCCGAAGTTTTGTTTAAAAGTCCAACACCTCTTTTTATTGGCAAACTTAGCCTACTGATTTTGTTTGTTCGAAAATACATGGAAACACCTGGTACCGCACATTGGCCAATCAAAGTAAAGAAAAGACGTGATTTAACAGGAGCATATCCTTTATTTTTCATAACAAAGAAGATGAAAATTCAAGAATTTCTCGCTCTAAGATATCATATTATTGCTCTAGAAATGTGAAGTTAAATTGATGACGTTGAGATCATCGATAGATTTAATATTTTCGGGTCGATGGTCCAACATTTAGCGAATAAGCAAATTCTGCCCAAGTAATACGAATTATAAGATTGCATGCATTTTTGCTACAATATTACAAAAACATTTCTCACGTGCATTGTTTAACCAATACGAGGCTTGTGTGAACTACAGACTTGTTTAATTATCTTTTATCATAATTTATCAAATTAAGGATGTATTCGATCAAATGACACGCACATATTTACTCACCGTATAAACCGATTATCGGATTTTTTTTTAATTTCCAGGGTATTGTAACGATCTGTAAATTTCTAGAGTTTGTACATAATTTATTTGCTTTAATCTAGATGAATTTAGTTCCTTATGGTAGGCTATGCGAGAGCATCAGCATTTTAGCGGTAATCCGTTCTAATTCTATGAATGAGCTAGGAAAGGGATAATCGTAGCCCTACATGATCCAAATTATCTTTCGTGCCTTCAGATCCACGATAGTACACGAAGGGTTTCGGGAAATGATAAATATCCGGTTTATAGGATTCTCATGTTACCTTATTCTGAGGATTCACGGTCTAGACCATTCTGTCCGTGACTTCTCAAGGATTTGGAAGTGTATGCGTTAGTTCGTGGTCGTTTTTGCTAGTTATGTAGGTAATATAAAGTGATGTCAAGTGTTTAGATTAATTAAGTTTTTGTTCCATAGCTAGATATTAGATTAATTGTGCGGGCTTCAAATGGTGAGTTGACAACTTCGAAGGAGGGAGCGACCGACCTCTCGTCCTCACAAGTTCCTACCGCACGCCTCCACGAGTCATATGATCACAAAAGACTGCCAGCTAAAACATGGAGACGCTGGTTGGCGTAGCCTGGGCAATGTTGTCAATCGGACAATAGCAAAGTGAGGGGGTGCGACTGAAGATCGTGTCATATTGTATATTTTCCATTATCAATTTATTAATAATTTCAGCACGCAATAGAATCATTGGTATCGAAAGCTCTCAATTAATAACTGTGGAAGTGCATTTGGAACACTGAGTTGAGAGCAGGCAATAAGCAATTTGTGAAAGCAATAAGCTTGAAATGCTATGTATAATAACGCTTTAGAATCATCTTTGCATTCCAAAACCATGTAAGAGCCTGGAGCAACATGACAGGCATCAAAGGCTCAATTTGTTTTTCAGCATTCCAGCATAACATTTAATTTAAAATTGCACTTCTAAACTTCAACTACTATATTCATAAAAGACTGGCATGTGCTTATAAGCAATGAAGGATTATATTTAAATATTGTGTTTAGTGGTATTATGGTAACATAGCCATTATTTCAGAAATCATCAAACCGGACTCTTCGATCACTCCAATTGCTACCTTTGAAATGTTACTAGAACAGTTTAAAGAAAAATATTACAACATGTCTTATAAAATAATATCTTTTATTGAAATTTTATCTCAGATATTTGGATATTTTTCAGGTTTTCCAGGACTAGAAGGATATTAATACATAACTAATTTTTATCTTTTTTTCTGTAACAATCCATTGGATGTACCATTTAAGTTTAAAATTTGAATAAATTAGCATTCTTGTCTATAATGGTATCCTAATTTTTCGTGTACAAAATATACTAAATATTAAATAACACATAACGGGGGAAAGGGAGGGACCATCAGGGCACCCAAGTAAAACGATTTGGATAGGGAGCATGAGACTGCCTCCTCCCTATTGCTAACATTTCGCGGAACGAGGGCGGGCTCTTCGACCCCATCTATTGGGTTTATTCTGTCAAACGAAGGCTCGATTCTAGTGCTGTCTGTGTGACCTAGCTTTTGGAAGGAGATTCTTTTCCCTATATTCGCGGGTTTCGCGTAAGTGTATCTGCTTACGGGTCCGCCCAAACGTTTTTGGCCCTTCATACAGGAGCTTGATGATCACAAACAATAATAGAATGCTGATCAAATCGTTTTTCAGATTATTCCACCGCTATGGGAAGTTACCTTGCTACAATAGATGGTAGTATTATATCATCATCATCATCATCATAGCTAGATATTAGATTAAGTGTGCGTGAATCGTGAATTGGTATGCGAAATAGTAATTTGTGTGCAAAATAGGCTACCAGATCTCTTGGTAATTTTAACGTGTTCAAATGTGCTGTCCATGTGTGGGTTCGTTCGTGTATTCACTGTTCTGTCCAGTTGTTTGCTCTATTTGATTATTCACAACAAATAATTCCGCACCCAAGCGCGACCAAACTTCTCCCCATCGGACGGTAGATTCCCGGCGTCCACCAACCGGCCTCTAAGGGTCCTCCCTTAGCTCAATCGGTAAAGGCGCAGCTACAAAGCCACACCATGCGAGAGGTGTCTAGGTTCGATTCCCGGTCTGGTCTAGGAATTTTTCGTTAAGGTCCTGATATAACGAATGTGCAGGAGAGCTCTTTACCAAATTTCTTGACAAGCATGTGTCGCAGTTGCGGGGAGATCAAATTATGTTAATTTTGCACAAAGTTGGTTATGAATCATTTTTTGAGTTTGGGAAACTAGGAGAATTTAAAATTAACACTTCATATGATCACTTTAACAAAAATAAAAATAAAATATTGAAGCACTTTTTCAAAATTATCACTAGTAAACGCGAGCAAATTCCTTTAAATTCCACTATTTTTTGAGGATAAAGATTTGGTATTCATTTTATTAAAGATCATTGGCAATTTATTTAAGGAACATTTACAATAATTTATAGTTAGTGTAGAAATGTTACATTCTATGGATCAATTTGACAAGTTTAAGGAAAGTTATTGAACCTTTTATGGATCATTTACAATAAGTTTATGAGTAATCCATACAATTTTAACGATCATGCCCCGGTACATTTTTGACATTTTGTTACTAAATTTTATATAAAGTATGGATTAAAGTGATGAATTTTATGGATCATTTCTATTTTTTATGGATATTCACCAGAGTCTTATGGATCGAGGATGCGTTTTTAATGGCACGATTTTCAACTTTTAATAGATCGTTTATTACTTTTTATATGCAAAAGTATGTTTGCCGCAGATTGCCAAGGTCAAAAAAGAAATCGATGAAACTAAGTGCAGCCAGTTTCTCTTTGCGAAATTCTTTTAGGACCCAAAAATTAGATTCCATTTTCTCTATTTTTTTATCCAATTAAAACAAAAATTGTTTTGTGACTAGTTTAATGGTCACAACTGGTCCAGTTTTAGGATTTCTTGGCATAATATTGAGTCGAAAAACATGTGCATAATTCGAAAAAAGCATCGGTGTTTGCTGGCTTCTGCATTTTGGTTTGTGGTATACATACGGGATTGTTGAGATGAGTTATCAACTTTTTCTGCGTGAAGAAGTTTTCTACATCAGACAAGGATCATTGGTTAGATCGTTACAACTTATCAAAAATCTATTTTATTTTACCAGTCAGACCAAATCCTGTATGTCCTTCTGTGTAAACAAAAGTCGTCTGTAAATATTACGGCCCATGACCACACTGCGCCAGCCTAGCAGTATGCGGAGTATCCGTAGGTCACTTTGCACTTCAGCGACTAAACTTGCCTGTCCCTGTTTCCTTTTGCGTATCTTTTTTCCTTATATCAGTTGGTTCGTTCTACAGTACCATTTTTACCGGGCTGTCGTCAAACATCAAAGTAGACCGTCAGTTTCCGTGCCTACCGCAAGTTGCCGCCTGCATCAAAAAGTTCCACGCGAAAGAGTTATGGTTTTTGGTCGGATCCAACATTCACCCATTATTGTAAGTGATCACTGGAGAAGATCGACCGGCTAAATATATACGTTGTACTGAAGACCACCAACCCTTCAAACGTCACACAAATGCGATCAATTGATATTTGTGGGCGAATTTTTAACAAACTATCCACTCAATCGTCAAGGCCACGAAAGAGCTGAAGAACATGTCGAAATCCATTTTTCAACGGCCATGGCTAAGATTCCGGACAATTGCCGTTAGTCTGCTCAGCAGGGCATCGAAGCATTTTTGTAGACGGCCTTATAAACGTCCATTTTTTTTTTAAATGCATACGTAATTTTGAATTGTTATACAAAACTCCCGAAGAACTCTTCAAACTCAGATGAAAATTATTGGATTTTGGTGGTATGTGAAGTCGAATTTGTTTTATCACTGACAATAAAGCAAATTTCAAGAAACCGTACCTCTGGCCAATCTCCCGTACCCGAACATTATATACTAACTCGCAAACTTATATATGCAGAATCATGCGATAATTTGTTTTCGAGAATAATTTTAACAGTGGAATTTTCCACTTTGAAATCCGTGCAAAATCCAAACACTTCAGATTGCCAATGCATGCTTGAAAAACATATACGACCCAACCATCATAGGCAATTCGCCCGAGTTGGATCCAAACCGCAAACAATAAAACATTCATATTGATCTGCGTGGGTGAGGGTCCATGGGCGGGTGGAAATTGCTAATTTCGAGTAGCGTTCAGATTGCAGTTTCAGTCAGGTGAGGATGGAGCTCACTATTGCCAACCACAGCATCAGCAGCAGAAGAAGCGTATCCATAGGACCTGCAGATATGGCATTGAAAATTCCGTGGTATTTTCAATTTGTCTCGCATATTTATGATGGTTGGGGAGGACACATGCACAAAACATCCCGGTTGAAGCGAAACTGGTGGCAAGGGATGCTTATTAAATTCGATTATAACCATGTAGGCATTGGATTAGTCTTTGGAAATTAGGGTTGTGAACTTTTCTGTGGTTGATTTGGATGGAAGTTTCCTGCAACTGACACTACGGGAAATCGAGATATTTGAAAATAATTCCTAATGATTTTCTCAGTACACATCACATGTGATAATTTGACTTAATTTGTTTGAATTCCCTCAGTTTTCAAATTTACACCTTCTAATGGTGGAAGACTTTATGTCTAAACTAAAAAAGCAGTGAAAACTTGGAAACAAATGCAACCCTAATCATTATTCAGATGCTGGCTTAGTACAACGCCATTGATTCGAGGTCCTGTCCAAATAATAATTCGAGCCGGGTCAATGGGAGATTCTTTTGTCGGCTTATCGATTTGGTGAATGGGTATTCTGGGGACTAAGCACACAAACCGGGACATGATTTGGGTTTGGTTTTGTTTGGTTTGCATGCAGACTATGGTGAAGTTACTAGGCAGCGCTGTTTGGACTAATTAAAGAGCTTTGTGCGTTGGTAATTGCTAATACATTCACTTCACACTCCTTCCACAATCAGGTCGTTGTGACTTTAATAGTAATGATTCTTCGGACATTGTTTGGTAAATTTAATGAAATATTAGTCAGTAACACTGCAACACAGTGTACTTATTGTCTCAAAATGATGGGTATATATCAAGTTGATATTAAATCGTTATTGACAAACCATAGCGGTTGGCGGCAACAATTCGCGAATACTTTTTCAAACAGATGTATCTGATTTTTATAAACAAAGAGAAGAAGTAAGATTCAAACGCTAAATTCAAGAAACCCTTAGCACTTTCAGGCAAACTAGGGCCACCAACACAAGGAATAACATTTCCCACCTGATAGTGATGCTATTTTCCATGAGGGTGCTGAGAGCTTTGAGAAATTTACGTTCGAATCTTACTTCCCCTCTTTGTTTACAAAATCAAAACGCCTGTTTGAAAAAGTACTCGAAATTTTTGATATAACATATACATAGTAGTTTGAGAGATGTATATGGCAACCAGTGACTTTGACACACATAATTATTCTCTTTGCTCGAAAGTGAGGAGTTATCGTGTTATGAAAATACTAACTGCTATTGAACTGGAGGGTTATTATTTTGGACTCGAAGTTTAATGCCCTATCCAAGTCTAATATATTTTCAATACACAATGAGACTTGAGAATTTATTATACGCTGGAGGATCAGTGAAATTAGGAAATTTTGAAACCTACGTGAGTCGTAGTCAATCAAATCTAATCCATTCCAAATTATGTGGCTGTTGCATCTGTTCAGGGACATTTGGCTACGGTGTTATTTTTTTTTTCTTTCGGAGCTCCAGTCCGCAATCGAAGGAAGTGTTAGTTATTCAAAAGTAACGATACTTTGTTTGGTTCAACTGGTCATCACTCCTTCTGATAGTGTTGTTCATTGGGTCTTAGTCAAACTGATCTCATTTAAATTTTTTACCAATGAATCTGTGAAAGTTGAAGAGAAATTCAATCAATTCAATATAAATTATGGACATATATTTGGATGCAAAGAAAAATGACATTTTCGGATTTCAAAAAACAGTACTGCTTAGGAGTTTCATTTCCCCAAATGTGAGCTCAACCGTACATGGTTTGGTGTGCTTTTCAATGAACAATATTATGACATTTCTTACCAACGAATGGTTGGTTTGAAAGGAGAACCAGAGAAAAACTCGAAAGTCGATTTTTTTTGGGATAAGGAAATAATTTCAAATTATGAAACATTTCTTCATCGAATTTCCAAAAAAAATCAAGTTCATATTAATTAAGGGCTTACGCTGAAGCATTCTCGACGGCAGCCATAATCTCAACATTTAGAATTGATGTAACTCAGAATCTGTACTAGATATTGAATATTTAATCACATCAGTTTCTATGCTTTCTTGCTGTGAGCAAACTGATGGAGTTTGATTCGATGTTCATTCACTAACAATCGAGATTTATCATTTTGAAATAGCGAGGTAAGTTTGCGAGAGAGAGATAAAAGATAGGAAAAAATACACGGAGCAGCAATTCACATTAAGGGAGCAACAAATTTTCATCGCGTGCTAAAATGGAAAATAAATTAATTAATCAGCTTGATTAATTCAGATTGATTTTAATTATTGACTTCTTAATTTTATATTTTTATTTTTTATTTTTTGTCTAAAAGAACCACCCTAATGGAAGAACCACTCTTATGAAATATCACATACCAATTATAAGATGCTGCTTAGGGTGACTTATCAAGAATTAAAATATTGTACTGATCATTCCCTAGCAATGTCGTCAATTACTTTGTTAATTATTCTGAACTCGAAAGTTTTCAAAGTTCCAGAAAATTCAAAATTATGATCCGTTCACCCCTAAGCCATTTCCGATTGAACCCAAATTAGGCATAGAGACACATGTTTTTCACGTTTAAGAGCGTACTAGTACAACTTTTGTTATTGGAAAACTGGGAAAATTTAAACTTACACTTCACTTGAACACTTTTTCAAAGAAATAAAAATATTCAAAACTTAAACTCTTTTTCAAACTATCACTAGAAATGGGATCGAATTCCTCAAAATTCAATTAGTAAGAACGTATCCTTTGACAGATAGACTTGCGACTTACAGACTTCCTAAGTTTCGAGTGCTGTACTTGAAGGGAACATCGCAGTAGATCTAGTTTATAGTAGATTTGTCTGTACCTGTCTGATGAGAAGGAAGAGGCTAAAGGGTAATTAAGACTGTACTCGAAAAAAATACAACAGACAAAAATGATCCCAAAAATTCATAATTAGTCAAATATTTTTGAAATTCTCAGAGAATAAACAAAAATATATTAGCTATGTCTTTGCAAAATTGGTTATTCAACCTCCTCTTCTGGGCTAAATGCCCGCACCTTGGATTTAACGCTACCCATCAAATCTAGTTTACACTAGCGCCATATTTCTGACACACTTTAATCCACTCCTTCTTGAAATCCTTGTCGTTTTTGAAGATCTTCCCTGTTTTCCGGAGCTTGCCCTTCATAATCACCCAGAACTTTTCTATGAGGTGAAGTTCTGGCGAGTTTGGTGGATTTGCCTCTTTCGACATAATAACAACATCATTGGCTTCGTAACACTCCATTACCGGTTTTGCGTAATGGCACAATACTAGATCCGGCCAAAACAGAGTGACCTTCGTGGGACCGGAGAAAGGGCAGCAGGCGCTTCTGAAGACATTCTTTTTTATCTATTTGACCGTTGGTGGAGCCGGTCGTTATGTACGGCTTGCTGAATTTGCCGCACCCACAAACTTGGCAAACTTGTCGACCTTCTTCTTTCCAGGCGGGCCGAAAAACTTCAGGCCAGGAATCTGCTTGGCGTTTGCTTTAATGTACCCTCGCGGTCCATTACGATGCAATTCAGTTGCACCAACCACTCGCAGTACAGCTTCCTGGTTCCTGGTTCCTGGATTTGGCGACCGTATTCTGTTTATCGGTTCAGTTAGACGCCTTCCTTACCTTGAAGACATGAAGTCCGGCCCGCTTTAAAGGGTGTATTCGATAAAAATGGCACACACATATATACTCATCAAAATTAAACTGATTATCGGATTTTCTTGAAATTTTCAGGGAATGAAGAACTACTAATGAGTTTTGATTTACAACATTTGTTTTATTCAATTTCGTCTCCCATCCCGAATGCCCGCACCTTCCTTTTCACTCCACTCATCAAACTTTGTACAACCGATTTTCCCAGTGTTTTTGTTGTTTTTACCCAAATTTTCTTCAATTCTAGCTGTTTTTATAGTTTTGGGATGTTTGCGTTTTGCGAGTTCCGTTTTCATAATTGCCCAGAATTTTTCAATTGGACGAAGTTCCGGTGAATTTGGTGGGTTCATATCCTTTGGCACAAAATTGACTCCGTTGGCTCGGTACCACTCCAATACGTTTCGAGCGTAGTGGCAGGATGCTAGATCAGGCCAAAACAGAGTTGATCCTTTGTGCTTCTTAATGAATGGCAAGAGACGCTTCTTAAGGCACTCTTCCGTGTAAATCGCACCGTTTATTGTTCCGAAAGTGATGAAGGGAGCACTTATTTCACCACATCCGCAAATCGCCTGCCAGATTAGAAACTTCTTTGCAAATTTCGATAGTTTCTTCTTTCGAACATCCTCCGGAACATCGAACTTCGACTTGGCAACGACATATTCTTGCCCAGGAAGTTGACGGAAGTCGGCCGATTTTGATTGTGAGTGCACAAAATTTTCTCACGGACAATTTCTTGTTTCGACGACATGACTGGAACTACTGAATGTATAACTATGAAACTTGGCAGATGTAAATAATACACTATGGATAAGATCTACTCAAATTTCTAGGTTTTTTACTCATACGATTCAAAAGTTACAGAAGATTTTCTGTGTGCCATTTTTATCGAATACACCCTTTATTGTCTGTTGGACGAACCAGACGGAAGAATTAACCTTTTTGGCCACGTCCCAAATTGAATGGTTCGGATTGCGCTTGAAGTAATCGCTTATCTTCTTTGGGTTCACGGGGTCGATAGTCTTCGCTTTTCTTCCGCTGCCAGCTCGCCGCTGGGTCGTTTGAGTCTTTTTGAACGATTTTACCACACGGAGCACGGTCGAATTGTCGATTTCCAGCTGTTTCGCGATTCACCTGTGGGACTGGCCTAGATTTTCCTCGACCGTGTCCATATTTTTTTGTCGAAGCACTTCTTGCTTGGGAGCCATCTCGATAACCACACAGATTTTGACGAAATGTAAAAATTCCTCTACAGATTAGTTTTTTAGAGTACAATTTTTTTTTAAATTTAAGCAGTTCGTCAAGGGAATGATGCACCGAGTGATGTGTGTCGTCCGAGTCTTAATGATACTCTCAAGTTCCTTCGAATCTTGGAGAGGGTCGCGGCAAGGTGATGGGTTGTCATACTATTTACCTTTGTATCCGAGGGTGTGATTCGAAGAGCGAGGATAGATGGTACGATATTCAGGAAGTCCGTCCATCTGTTTGGCTTCGTTGACAACGTCGATATTGTAACACGTAAGTTTGAGTCGTTATCGGGAACGTATATCAGACTTAAGGCTGGAGCAAGAAGGATTGGGCTTATATTAATGAATCAAAGAACAAAAACATGAGAGGAAGAAGCTCACGAGTAGACAATGTTAGCCTTCCACTACGAGTTCAGATCGAAGGTGATGAAATCTAGGCAGTAGACGAAATAATGTATCTGAGTTCAAAGATGACCGCCGATAACGACACCAGCAGAGAGACATGAAGGCACGTTATGACTGGAAATCGTTGCCATTTTTGACTCCGAAAAATGCTTAGATCGAATTTAGTTAGCCGAACTACAAAGTTGACCATCTACACTAGCAATTTATTCGACCGGTAGTTCTCTATGGCCACGAAACTTGGATACTGCTCATGGAGGACCAACACCCCCTTGGTATTTTTGAACGGAAGGTGCTGCGTATGATCTACGGTATAGTGCAGATGGAAGATGACATGTGAAGGAGGCAAATGAATCACTAATTGCATTAGTTGGTGGAAGAACGTCCCAGAACTCACAGAAAAAATCGGACAAAAGGTTGGCTAGGCATATTGTTAACAGCCCAGTTAAAATGATTCTCGATAGCAAATAAACAGGTATAAGAAGAAGTGCAATTAGCAAGGCGGATCGATCAAGTAGAAGGCGACCTGCAGACCCCCCAAAGAATGCAAGGTTAGCGTAGTGCAGCCATGTACTGAATAGAATGGAACCACCTTCTGTGTACAGCAGAGGCCACCCCGGCCTTAGCCTGATTGGAGCAACTTCTGTGTATGATGTATTTTGATTTTTATCATTTGGTTAATACACGAAAAGTTCTATCGAGATTCGACGTTTGCATTAAAAAATATCCTTAGCTATGATAAGCTTTCTTCATTTGTGTTTAATATTGTGATTGAAAATATTTTTCGTGAAATTCGTACAAAATATATTCAAAATATTTTCAATTGGGCGCAATTTTGTGTAATTTGGAGGATTATCAGCTTTTGTACAAAAGGTATGTCAAACACCTCCATTGCGGCCACAGATTTCTTGTCATACTGGCTGGATGCCAGATCAGGCCAAAACACGATATTCATGTGTTTCTACTACGTGTTGACCTAGGTACGCAAAAGTTGATGTACCGTTCGGAATTTCCAGCTAAGCCCGATGTGAAAATATCGGCTCAGACATTCCAAGCGGACAGATTGGAAGCCATATTAGGACCTTTTCGGGAACTTAGTATGCTCTAAATACTTCACCTAATCACTTAAATCCTCTTTTGCTTCATAATAATGATGATCTTGCCATTTATTTCCATGCAAGGTGAAGTAGTAGTCCACAATGCAAAATACATCATTGCTTGTGTAGAACACTTTTTGAACCAACGTTTTTAGGCGACGCCTTTGCTCAGATGCTTGGTCCTCCGAAACGGCTTGTTTAATTTTTTTTTCGATTTTTCTCAATATCCATCGCAGCTGTATACATTTTGTGTAAACGGGGAGCTATTCAGCTCATAAGTACGATGGACACATTGTTAATAGCCTTGTTGTTCATGTCGAACATCAAGATCTGTATTCAAGGATGGTTTGGAGTACCATAGGCATTATAGAAGTGCTGTAATACCTCTATTCAAATGTTATGATGTTTCGTGGAGGTTTTTTTTAACTCATAAGAACGGTCGAGATATCGTAAACCTTCTTATTGATCATGTAAAAATAATGATCTGAACTCAAGGATTGTTTGGGAGGTCTAAAACAACTTTGAAAACACATTTGTTCGCCAATTTTATCCTTTTAATGGTTTTTATCACTTGTTCAAGCATTAAGATCATAAATTATGTTGAAATACGGTGTAGAAAAATCCGTATTGAATCGGTTACAAAGTTGCTCGACGTTTTGAAACCGGACCGGAAGAGGTTTTCCAGTTTTTATATGTTGACAAAATATTATAAACAGTACTGTGACTTATAAATGTTCGATAAGTGGGTTTGGTGAGCAACGTGATTCATTTTGGTAAACGACACGCTGAGTTCGCGCGGCGTTTAGTAAATTATTTGAATATTAGTTGCAATGTTCGATTTAAACCGATTTAAACCAACAGTAAGGATGCTGTAGAGGCCAATCACAAAGTTTGATAGTAGATTGCTTTTTTACAGAAATCTGTAAAAGTTTATCAAATTCTCAACATCTGAACGCTCGGTAATCCAATTATACGGATTTCGGTAAAATTTTACCGAAATCCGGTAATTTTTTTACAGATAACTGAAAAAATTTCACCGAAATCCGTTAAATTGGATAACCGAACGTTCAGCTGTTGAGAATTCGGTAAACTTTTACAGATTTCTGTAAAAAAAATTTATTGTGTAGATCACAATTAATTATCTTATTAATTATGATCCACACCACTGGCCCACGAATTTTTTCACGCTCACTTGATCACTCGCACCACCGAACAATGGATAACCGAAACAAAAGGTAATGCGCAATATCCTTCAGCAAAAGAGTGCGCAACAGAGTATCGACACAATCGTTAACTGCCGATGTTCGTGGCAGATTCCTTTTCTTGATATTTGCACTGTTTTACAAACCACCGGACACCTGATTGTTTTACAAGTTTGAAGTTATCAGCTCGATAGTGTGGTGGATGCATGTAGTTGACGAGGAACAAGTATGATATTGATAACAAATATATATTTTATTTCGAGTTTGAATGCATCATGATGTTATATAATGAGTAAATATTCCACATATTTCGAGTGAAATCCAATAACTGTGAGGAAAGAGGACAACATCACAGCAAGCAGAGAATAAAATGACGTTGCGTAAAACAAGCTACGTCAGTTTGGATGGATGGAGAGAAAGCAGCATCGCAGGTACATGCAGCCGGGACCGAGGCTGGGAACCTCGGTCCGGTCACGACAGATAGTTTTTGAGAAGACAGAACTCCAGAATTAAATATCAATGTGCAATTCTTCTCAAGCTACCTATTCATCTATTTCGGATGTTCAAATGTGTGAGCGGACCAAATGAAAGGAATCTATCAAAGTTATCTGTACTCAGGCAGGTTTGAAAAACTTGGGTGGAAAAACTGGACTGAAATTGCAGCTTTTATAAAAAAAAGCTGCTGATCAGAGGGAGTCCTGCTTAACAATATGAGTATAATCGTTTAATTTAATCCCTTCCGAGATGTTTATTTGTCTAGCTTGTTCTGAGAAGTAGCAAAGCGTTTTTATTCGGATTTTTTTTTCGGGTCTTCCCATGAATAAAGCAGCAATTGAACCTATGAAACTTCATCGGAGATTGGGCAAAATCAAAGCAAGAAGACACTTTCTTTAGCAGCGAAAAGGGATTCTTATTGATTTTGATAGCTGAAACTAAGGTAAATATTTTTGTTTTATTCATTTCAGTAGGTAAAAATCATGTATCCAGATTTTACATACAAATTTTGGTGCCTCCTGAATGTCTTTGGGGTTTCAGGAGCGCTTTCGGATTATACAGATGCACTTCCAACGTATCAAAACGATAGCCACAGCTGAGTTAAGTGCTCGATGGATCCAACATCTTCCAGAGCCAAGCGACGTTTGTAAGAAATTTTCATGTTTTCCACAATTATTTCGAATCTCTCCGCTTCCGTCATTCTTCGGATCAAACGTTGTGCTAGTGTTTCCATATCCGTAAGAAACGCGCTGAATATTTCTTTTGGCCGTTGTTTTCGGTACCGCATTTCTTCCCGTATAGATCTATCCCGGTTTGGGCTATCGCATCTCATCCGTAGGTAGTAGAGTAGAGTGTCCCAACTGTCAAACCTTGGTTCATAAGCCGTATACCATACTGAAGTGTCTTCCTTGAAGAGGAGATGTGTGTACGTTTTCAACTCTCCTTTCGATATTTGGTATGAACGACATAATAGATCGATCTGCCGGAGAAAATCTATTACCGGCACTGGGTTAGCATCACCCGCAAACTTTGGCCACTTTTCCAAAATGTTGCACGTATCATGTGGTAATCTTCCGCGTGAAACTTGTTTCAACATTCCGCTATTTAATCGTGATGGATTTTTCGAAATGATCGGCTGGTAACCATTGCGATTATTTGGCTCATTTCGATGACCTCTCGTAGAGACTGTTATTCACTAGATACTATTATATAATAATAGGTAATAAAAAAAACCAAATCCAAACCCAAAGAAGGAGAAAAAAGGCACTCAAGCTATACATTATAATTCTAGCAGAAGTTGACAGTTCGAAAACATAATAGATAACAAAAATGTAAAAATCTTAAGAATCAGCACTTACTAAACTTAAATATAAGATACTACTAAATCCAACCAAGTGATCTAAAAGAATATTCCTATCAAACAAACCGAGTTTTCCTATTCCAAATTATTTATTTTCAAAGGCCCCACGTTGGCCGCCAAATGTAACGGTCCTTTTTGCTCTTAGGCTTTACCCATGACTGTTGAAACAAAGACAATCCAAAGAAAAACTAATTCGTCCACAATTTCGACCAATTAAGCCGCAGAGGACAGGTTACGGAGTGCCTGTGATTTAAGCGCCACTCTTCGAAAAGAGGCCACAGGAACAGTTGGGTCCGGACAGAGACTATTCTCTTCAAGAGGGGTGTGGTTTTTTCTAATTCACTCGAATCACACTTATCTGGTCTCAAAATCGAAAAGAAATCTAATTGGAATTGGTTTGGATCTCAAATAGGCAGAACTAAGATCAATTCGAATGATAGCTTAACAGGGATTCGCTCAATTTTCGTAGAAAGATTTTAGCAGCATTAAAATGCTCAAAAAATCAATTTATTCAAATTTTAGACTACGTTCGAAACTAATTAGTATTATTAATATAAATGATTAGAAAACTTGAAAAATGAATTTAGACAAAATATGTGTGTGACGGCGTCGGTGGTGTAGTGGTAAGCTCTCACTCCAGTCGGTCTGTTCTCAATTCGCTGATCACGTTCTTTCCTTTGTTGGTCCCGGCCCATGTGTTGATGAGTTCGATAAGTAGGATACAGGTCGTCTCCTTGGCGTGACAAACCAGGCTGAAAGTCACGTAAATATGAAACAACAACAACATATTTTCTGTGTGATCAGCGTACATCATACGGGTGTAAAACTTCGAAGTGTTGAGTATTATGATTCTAAGGCTTGTTCGCGACAAAATTGGGGAATTAAGTTGGAATAAAACAAATTGGTGGTAGTTCAACCAAGATGATTTTTTTATTCATTTAATTCATATAAACAAAAAGTACTATTAGGTGCATAAGAAACTACAACTTTAGTACCGATTAGTTGTTTTGACGTTGCTGTGTAGATGTTGTGTATTTTTTGTAGTTGTTTGTTGTTTTTTATGTTGGGTTTCTTAGGCATAGAAGACGGAGTAGGCGCCTGGAATGGCTCATCGTACGGCAGTGTAACGGTGGGGTTTATATTAATGTAGGGTTTGGTTATTATTGTGGTAAGCATTTGTTAAACAATACGACTTCCCTCTCCATGGCTGGATTTTGTACCTGGACGCTGGTGGGGGGGCCTAATCTCATGTTAATGATGCATTGGAGATAGCTGATTTACGATGGATGTCGCTAGGTCATGTCATTGTATGACCTTCTACTCTAATGAACCATTCATGGGAGAGCCAAAGGTCCAGCCACACAAAGTAGTGATAATATCACACTCGCTCCTCTTTCTATTTAATAGCCGCGTCGTAGCACGCATGTATACAGGCACTAAAGTTGAGTGTGATATTGGCGGGTTGGGCCGCAAATCACTAAAAATTTAATCATAGATAGATTTATTCAATTTTGAAAACGTTTAATATTCAATTTGGGATGGAAGTTTGAATTGTGTCATAGAATTTCCTATGCAGTAGACTTCTAGACCGTGGCCATATGTACTGTGGTTTTGTGGGATGCGGAGGGCCCGATTAGGAACTCAGAGTAGCGTATCACTGGGGTTTGTCATAGGTGGGTTTGTTCAGAATGAAAGAGGTGTGCTACCGGCGGGCTTTGACGCAATTTACGCTTAGACGAGGCTAGAAACAGTTTGTAGACGCCTGACATCAAGTAGTTAAGGGACACGACAGGAGGTGCATATTTCATTGGCGTGGCAATTCTTTCATTGATTGTCATTAACTAAACACCAAACATACCTTAATTGCAATTCTAATTCTAATTCTAATATAAATTATAATTTAAATATGTGCGGTATACGACAGCCGCCTTTCAAATTATAGCAAATCATAGAGAGATGTTACTTTGATATAGCAACTAGTAGCGTAAAAACCATCATGAAATTTACAGTGGCATCTCAAATAGCCTGGTCACATTGATACGAACTATCGAACTATAGGGAATGGCTCTCTCTATCTTTTCGGGATTTGCCGTGTATCATTGTAATGAGGAATTGTAAATTAACGATTTTATGATCTTCTTTTTGCAGTATTTTTAACCGGTCCAAAACGCCCTACCTTAAGCACCTACCCAAACCTATCCTTGTTCCTTCCCATGGAGTTCATGTGGTCTGAATAGACTAGTTCGCCATTACCCCTCCTTCATCATCGGCTTTGGACTGACTTGCGCTCTTATTGCCCCACCAAATGCTGCAAAATGAAAATGAAAAATGAAATATTACATCATCATCATCATCAACATGGACTCCATTCGCTTTATACCATTGCAAAACATCTTTTGGCGTAGTGACAAGATGCCAAATCAGTCCAAATAGCGAGGGAGTGCCATGGCTGCGTAGGAAAGGCAACAATCACTTGTTTAGGCATTCTTCACGGTATATTTCCCTTGTTTACTGTTCCAGGCAGTGATGAAGCTTTGGCTTGCTCGACCACAGCTGCATATTACCTGCCAAACCAAATATATTTTAGGAAACTTGGCCTTTTTCTTCGTCCTGAAATGCTACTCTACACAGAATAAAATAATGAATTTTAACAGGCACGTAAAATTTCCCTTCGTTTAATTCCAAGCCAAATTAAGCGTAAACAACGAAATTGTTTGCAATCTTTCATGCGCCATACAACAATGTTTGCAATCTTTAATACCACAGGCTAGATTCAGGCGTTATCTGGCTTAAATTGACATGAAATATCCCATTATTTTCTGCCAAATCTAGCATTCCCTTTATGTGCATTAGATAACGCAGAAAAGTCACTGTTTTATTTTATCTGTGTACGCCGTTTTGTTGCATGGCAGTATAATGATACAGCTGCTTAAAGTCTTCCAGCACGTAAATTTCATCGTCCATTATCACGCAGGAATACTTCATCAAATATTCGCGATACAACTTGCGAGCCTGAGTTTTAGCCGTCACATTCTGTTTATCATTACGGTTTGGTACAGTTTTCACTTTGAACGACTTTATACCTTGCCGGTGCTTGGAAGTATGTACGAAATTTGAGGACATTTTTATTTTTCTAGCCACATTACGTACGGAAAGATCGGGTCTCTTCTGCAATATTTGCTTCACCATTGCGTCCTTCTGGTGGTTCCTGAGATCCGGTTTTGTTCCGCTTCCAGCCTTCCTGGCTATTGGAAAACGTGTATCGAAAGATTTAAGAACGTTATGGACAGTGGTTGCAGGAAAACCAAGCTTTTTTGCAAGTTTTCTCACTGACAGATCCGGATTTTCATTGCGACCGCACACAATTGCTTTTCGCACTTTCTCTTCCTTCGACGCCATCTTCGATCTTAAAGCTTGTAGTATCACCAAAAAATAATTTTACACAATGAACAGACATATGTTCATCAGTTTGCGAAATATTTCACGCGTTGATGAAGTTTTTCCAGAGATATACGTATTTAGAGGTGTCCAGATTTTGTTGCAAACAAGCCTTATATATACACAGAAAAAATCTTCTAGTAAAAACTACCATTTTACCCGACTATGCCTATCTTTAAAACTACCATAAAATTTCAGTCAAATTTACTACGGTTGTGGTAAAACCTTCAACATTTGTGGTATATTTGACAGACCTCATACTAATATCAACCGCACGATGGTCGATTTAATCACAGGCATGGTAAAATCAAGCGCATTTTTAGTCAGGTGAAAATTGTGGGTGTTTGAGCTTAATTTAATCCTCGAAATGGTAGTTTCTACTGCTGTTTTTTTTGCGTGTATGAAGATTTGTCGACAGTTAAAAACTTAACCACAAAATTCATCAGATATTTCCTACAATAAATCACCCACACGACATCGATGGGAAACAGTTCGCTATGTCCCGGCAGAATAACACTCTTGTTTATTCACTTCAAACATTCCTGCACTAGAGTATTTCACTACCAATTTACTGGCCGAACCGAAACTAAAACCCACATCCGGTAACGATTTTGGTCTCAGCCATCATTTACAGTTAGCACAAGGATTATGACCATAAATTTTCAACTCTTCACAAATGCCATAAACATTGCACCTTTCCTTTCCTCTAGGCAAACGGTGGGGCTTTCTACTGCTATTACCATGTCTACTCTGCTGACTGACACAAGTTCGCTGCGGTATTGCATGATCCTCTCTTATGCCGCTGGAGGCGTTGGTCAGGACAGTAATAGCAGACGGCATTATTTGTCACAAGCACGTCCAACTCCACGGTGGCGCACTTCACCTTCTTCCTGGTCGCGGACAACCTGACATACCGATGTAGTTCATTCGTTATGTGATGTTGAAGTCCGTTCGTCCCTTCGTCCAGTAGCGAGGTGCTGTTTTGCGTATTCTGTATGCATTGTAGTAGTAAATAACCAATCTCTTCCCTATGGCTATTGGACGCACAACAACGATAAACTCGCTGCAGTTGATGGAGAGATACGGATAGACGACCATCAACGGTGGCTGAAAACAGTTCAACTTAGACAGTGATTCCATCCTTCCCAACAACTGACAACATCCCAACCGGTAGGAGCCATTAATCTCAATGAACATCAGAAACTGTTAAAGTTCAAATGACGCAACAGCTAGAACAGATAACTATTCCCATCATGGCTGCTGCTGTTGTTGTGCCGAGTTGCTCTGAGTTTACCCGGGAACTGTTCGTACAATATTAACTGTCTTTAAAATTGACGGAAATTTTACGAAGCAACCACATGCTTTTTGCAGGTCTAAAACTAGGAGCTTGCTCGGTCGGTGGTGACACCATTAGCGTAAATTGACCCAACCCATGTATCGGCACCAGGCGGATGGTGACTTGTATAGCTATCTCAGGCAAGCACTGGAACAGTCTCTGTCGATGACGATGATGATGACGGAAGTGAAGAATTAGCGATGTCATAAACAAGCATCAGGATGCAGTGGAATATGTTTGGAAATTTTGGTTGGAACTTATTGCTTTATGCAAACCGGGCATAAACCGATACAGTTTCCTACGGTATATTTACTGGATCCAAGATTTAAACTTGGTGCTAGAATTCAATATAATTATTGATTGAGTCTTGACTGTGCTTCTAAAGGTAGAAATCAGGCAATAATTCATTTAATATATTTCTAAATTTGCGCATCAATTGAAATCGTAATCTCTTCAGTTTACGGGTAGTTTAATGAACCATATTTGATTATCCAATGATGGACCTCGCATCAAGTGAGCACTCTATCAATATAATATGGGACACATCACTACCTGGGAACGTGCAGGACGCCGTTACGAGTCGGTCACTGATAGTGTGTGATAGCGTCAAGGTAACTATGGGGTGAAAAAAAAGAAAATAATTGAATTTCAGCCACCATAACTTGATCCGTAAGCTAACAAGCATCCACTCCAGCACCACAACGCATTTCAGGCACCAAATTGGTGTGGCACGGATGTGCGCGCCTCTAGCGATGGCGATGGTGGTGGTGCATTATAACTGAACTAAAACAACTTTGCAATTTAATTTAGAAAAACCAAGCGAGACGATAGCTACGGGTACATGACCACTTCACCTAGCGCGGTAGATAGTTTGACGGTGGCAGTGTCAGGTCATCCGTGTATGATGTGGTTTTTTCGGTTGGGATATCCTCTTTGTGGTTTGTCGTTTCTTACCTATTTTTTTCAGTTCTCGAACTATGCAAGTCATCAAATGTATAGTTGGTGGGTTACACGGAAAAATTAATCAAAAATTTTAGTGAATACTAAAATGCTAGACAAAGCAAATTTTAACAAATAACAGCTGCTCGCTGGATAATATCTTCTTCTGGAATTTTCACAGTATGTATTTCGAGGCGATGCAACCGTTACTGTTTGCGCACGAATAAATATGAAACTCTTCGGAGTATTTTTCATTACGATCAACCATCCACAGTATAGAACGATGGGCAGCGGACAGAATTCGAGTGTCTGCGAGTGTAGATGTTGTAATAATGGTGAACATTTTCATCCCACTTCTGTTGCGCCAATTTGGATTTCGTGGGATGCGTCCCCATCCGCAGCTTCGGCCAAGAGGTGGGTACTGTTTTGAATTGGAAATCACCTCTCTCAATTCTCTGAAAGTGGATACATCGAGTGCTTCTCGGATCACTATGGCTGCTGTGGATGGCACTGAACAGGACGGAATGTATGCAGTCGTTATTTTACAGATAGGTTGTATCGTTGGTATGTGGAGCTTGAGAGGGTGGGTGTGGACCGGCCAAATCATTATCAACCGTGGTTGTTGGATCTGTAGCAAAATATCGTCGTGTACCATCAAGCATAGCAAGGTTATAGGATTATTTTTTCATCTTGCAGAGCCACTCAACGTGCAACATGTTGATACCGATTAACACGTTTTTATGGATTCATGATGGGAATCTTTATTACTGCTAGTAATGTTTTACTTTACCCCTGGAGGTGTTTTTACTTGGAAGCAATATGTGTTTTGTGTTCATACATAATATTAACATGTATTTATTGGCCCTGTCATTAAGTGGTTTTCCCATATATTTTTTTATTTGGATTAATATCATGAATTTTTTAAGCATCTTTAGAAGCGACTCGGAAAGAGAGTCGGTTGTGTTTTTGAGTGAAGAAGACGCTTTCTTTTTTCGTCATAGATAGCGTGTTTTGCGGCCGAAATGGATAATGAAAGTTTGCCAATGTGGGAATCCTGAATGGGTTTTGCTCACTGGTGTGGTAACATATTTTTATTCCGGTCGATATTCGGAGGAACTTCAGTGTCAGAAAATAAAATAAGAGTGTTTATCCGCTTTGTCACAAGTGCATTGAGTGAGTATGATTACCGTTCTACTTGCATTTATTCCGTCACATGAAGTGTATTACGAATCAGCATTAAACGTTTGTATTTTTACAACTGAACAAGCTAGTGTTACTTAAGTGTTATTTCAGAGGTGGGGTTTGGTGAGGTGTAGCTGATTATACATGTACAACAAAAACCTATTTTCAATAATACTAAATAGGGTTGGGAACAGCTTCAGCCCCCGGGCTCCTGTTTCAAGTTTGGGATAAACAATAACTTACCCTGCTCATTTTTCCCATCATGAAATCATTCCATAAAATATGAACATTGTAGGTATATATTCACCTCGTGCTTAGAATTGTGCTTTGGAGAGCTAAAGCCGTTCTCAACCCTACCTGCCTGGTTTGCGAACTTTAAATTTTTGAAATTATTCAATTATTGAAAATATATTGTATCCAAATCTGGAGTTGCAATAACCGTATCCAAATGATATCGGAAATGCTAACCTTCTAGGCTTACTCTTGTGCACAGTGGAGCGCAATAAAGCAAACCAATCCTCGTTAGGACGACACTGTGGCAAATCAGCCGGATTCCGGTCTTATTTTGGCACAAATGGTATATTTTGGCTCTCCCGGAACGTTAGCGTCTTCTTCGCGTAATGTGATGATGCCTTGTCCAGTTAAAACACGTAATCTCCATCCGAGTGATGTATCTGAAGGAACGGGCTGAGAATTTTCTGCAAACACTCTGTTTGGTAGACTTGCTGGTTGATGGCCAAGCCACTTGATTTGAAACACGGCTCCGAAATCCTCTTATCGGAATTTGCAATGCATAGTATCATTTTTTGTTCGAACTTGTGCTAGAATTTGTACTTAACCTTCGAAGGAGTTGGAGCTTGATCGTGCTCATATACTACCAAATGACTCCTTCTCTCCCCCCTCCCTCCCCTCATCTCTCTCTCCCTCTCTCTCCCTCTCCTTCTCTCTCTATCTCTCTCTCTCTCTCTCTCTCTCTCTCTTTCTCTCTCTTTCTCTTTTTCTCTCTCTTTCTCTCTCACTCAAGCCGGCATCTACCCTTTTTCGAATGGCATTTTTGGCCTCGTTGATACTAGCCTCACAAAATGATTACATGACTGGTTGGCAGTTACACGATCTTGATCAGTTTCATCAAACCCGTCAACATATGGGCGACATGGGAACTACACGCTGAGTGTTTTATTTCTAAAACATTGTTTCTATCGTTCATCGCTTCCCATACATCACGACGTGGTGTTATCACATGTTGATTATTTTGATTTTACGCCTATTATCGTAGGCTGAACAAGCATGTAACACTTTGAGGCGATTTAACGGCATAGATATTAGTATTAGACAAATAAAGAGGAGGAAATGAACTGACAAGTAAGCGTAAACTATATGACTATATTTATAGTATACTAATGACTATATTTATTCTAATTCCAATTTAACTGAATACCGCAGAAAACAAGAACTGATTAAAGCGGACAAAGTGATATGTGAATTAAACGAGGTAAAACGAGGTATGTATCGATGATTTTCAGATTTATAAACGCCTGAAGAAGTTACAAAATGCCCTCTTGAACTGATAAACGTAACACTGACTGACTAATTTGAAAGAGGCGCAATGACCTCTCAAACTCTTTTGAAGGAAACTTCTCTCTCATGAGTCCCACCAGTAAACCAAAAACATTATATTATTGGGACAATTAAGACTTGGTTCATAAGATACAATATCACAATAAATAACCCTAATAAAAACATGAAGACTATCAGCAAGAAAGCATAAAAATATTGTCAATGTCAAAAATATTTCAATTATTACTAATAAGTAACAAAAAAAAAAACAAAGCAATTGGCGCTGTTTTATTACAGAAATTTTATGATGGAGAAAGACCCATCACATTTATTTATAAAACTCTTTCAAGTACAGAGGAAAATTATGCAACCATTGAAAAGGAGATGCTTGCAATAGTTTGGGCATTGCATATTCTGAGAAATTTTATTTATGGACATAACGTAATAATACATACGTTAAATGATCAACCTCTAACATTTACAATTTCCCCCAAGAACAATAATGCAAAGCTCAAAAGATGGATTGCTTTCATCGAAAAGCATGACCATGAAATTTGATACAAACCAAGCATAACCAATGTTGTAGCCTTGTCTTGAATTCAAGTTAAATCTTTAACTGCGACCCAACATTCAGCAGACTGCTTCTTTAGCATTTCAAGCTTATTGCTTTCGCAATTAGCTTATTGCTTGCTCTCAACTTAGTGTTCTAAATGCACTTCCACAGTTATTAATTGAGAGCTTTCGATGCCAAGTACCATTTTTGCATTAGTATGATTGTGTGGCAAGTACAATCATACGCTATGCCCAGGGAGTCGAGAAATTTTCCTTAACGAAAACTTCATAGACCAGACCGGGAATCGAACCCAGCCACCTCCAGCATGGTGTTGCTTTGTAGCTGCGCCTTTACCGACTGAGCTAAGGGAGGACATTCAGCAGACAATGATGACACTTCCTATATTCCTTCTACAGAAGCCCTTGTAAATGTGTTTAGAAATCAATTAATTTTTAGAATTGGAAAAAGGTCAAGTTATGGTGTAGTAATTCCGTTTGAAAACTATAAAAGACATATTTTCATTGAACCAAGATTTTCTGTGCAATATCTCAAAGACAAACTTAAACAATTCTTGTATCCACAAGTGATAAATGGCATTTATACTGATGAGCCTATAATGGCAACAATACAAACAATATACAGAGATACTTTCAACCCAAGATTAATAAAAGCTAGATTTTCCCAGAAAAAAGTACAAGATTTAAATGAAAATGAAAAACAATAAGAAGAAATCTAAAAAAATCATCCATTTGCACATAGAAATTCCAAAGAAAATACAGAACAGTTGTTGAAATGGGTGTTGGCCATCAATTTTACTTTCCAAAAATGACCAAAATTATTGATCAGTTTGTAAAAAATTGTGAAACTTGTAAAGCTGAGAAATATCGAAGAAATCCACAAAATTTCATACCGTTTAAAACACCCATTCCACAAAGGCCTGGCAAAATTATTCACATTGACATTTTTACATACAACCAAGATAATTTGTTTTTGACCAGAATAGACAACACATTGATTGTTGTTTTTGTATTCTCCCAAGCGCGGAAGTAACGATAGGCGGTGCATGCTAAAAATAAACCCAACAGCGAGAGATAATTTCTCACCCGTGTTAGGGCAGTATTGTGAGAGGAACAAATCGCTAGAACTAGAAAAAAGCAATAGGTAGTATAAGAGCCCGACCGGTTGCATAACCTTTTGCCAGTCAAGGGGATTTCCTCCTCTTGCCTATCCTGCATGGGGTAGTATGGTAAAGGGTTATGTGCCTGATCGGATACTACCGTTCAATAATGCCCTCCGCTCGTTTTCAAACTTGATCTTTCAATTTTCAAAGCCTGCCGTTGCCCTATACGGAACTATCAATACACTTTCTCTCCATGTCTATTTCGTTCTAGCAATAAATTACTGTCCACTCCTAGCGCTTCGCATGGAGATGATAAATTATCTACTTCTGACAAACTTCATCAGAATAGACAAGTTTTCAAATATTGAGCAATTGAATCTAAATCACTTATAGATGTAGTAGAAGCTTTTTATAATCTTAAAGGGTGTCCACGATGAAATTGCCACACACAAAATTGATTCGCAAAATTCGAGTTTTCATCCGATTGCCATCAAATTTTCAGGGATTGAGAAATAACTATTAAACTTTATTTTACCATTTTACTCGTATTTTATTTACAGTCCATACGCATTAACCCCGGCCATAAGATTCTGCACAACTTGTGAATCAACCGTTTTTTGCATGTAAACCCATACTTTCTTCAGTTCCTCGACTGTCTTCACTACCTTAGGTCGTTTAAGAAGGTGCTGCTTCATAATCGCCCAGTACTTCTCGATGGGGCGGAGCTCCGGAGTGTTGGGAGGGTTGAACATTTTCGGCACGAAATTGACCTTATTGTCTGCATACCACTTCAGCACGTCCTTGGAGTAGTGGCATGAGGCCAAATCCGGCCAGAAGATTGTTGAGACGTTGTGGGCCTTCAGGAGAGGAAGCAGCCGCTTTTGGAGGCACTCTTTTATGTACACCTGTCCGTTCATCGTGTCCTGGGTCACGAAAGGTGCACTCCGCTTCCCGCACGTGCAGATGGCTTGCCAAACCAGGAATTTCTTCGCAAATTTGGACATCTTCTGAGTGCGGACATGCTCCGGAACGCTGAACTTATCCTTGGCCGTGAAAAACAGGTTGCCGTGGATCTGTTTGAAGTCGGCCTACACATATGTTTCGTCGTCCATGATGCAGCATTCAACTTTCGTCAGCATGTTGAGGTACAACTTCCTGGCACGGGTTTTGGCGGACTTGTTCTGCTTCTCGTCGCGATTAGGGGCCTTTTGTACCTTGAACGTTCGAAGCCCAGCCTTAGTTTTGGCCTTCTGGACAAAACTTCGGCTTAGGTGCAGCTTCTTAGCCACATCCCGAACGGAGGCGTTCGGATTTCGGTTGAAGGCCCCAACTACGCGGTTGTGATTTTTGGTGTTGTACGGAATACTTTTTCCTTCACTTCTGGGCTTCCGATCGGTGGTCAATCGTTCCTCGAACCGCTTAATCACTCGCGACACCGTGGAATTCGCGATTCCCAACGTTTTAGCGATGGAACGATGCGAGAGATCCTTGTTCTCGTGATGAATGCGCAAGATTTTATCACGCACGAGCTGTTCTTTCGACTCCATTTCCGCGAGTTTTGATCACAGGACTTTAAAACTTGCAGGATGTAAATAATGCACTATTAACTAAATCCACCCAAATGTTCATTAAGTTCTACACAACGGTTAAAAAGTTAGAGCAATTTCATAGTGTGGCAATTTCATCGTGGACACCCTTTATTCATGAATGGAATATACCAAGAAGCATTGTTATGGATAATGAGAGTTCTTTTAATTCAAATGAAATTGAAAATAGGTTGAAAAATTTAAATATTAAAATTTATAAAACTAAAATTCAAAGATTTGAAACTTCCCTGGGCACTGGCAAAACCTTGAGGTAGTTTAACTTCAACTACCAGGTCCCAGGACTGGTCTGGTTCTTTACCATTTTGGAAAGAAGCACACAAGTGTTGCCAGATCAGTGGTAATGCATCCCAAAATTGCTTCTGAAATTTCTCCAGTAGTTCTTATCTATGAACATTATAATTTGGAGATGGTGATCAATGGTCGATTACAGTATTTGCAAATAGTAGAAATGTTGCATTTGATCATATAAATTCAGTTGATATAGCTGAAATAGTATATTATCACAAATCAGCTCACTTTTGGAAAGCATTACCACATAAGGGAGCTGTTCCATTATTCATCTCAGGATCAGTTATTCAAACTGATCGGAAATGTAATTTTGAGGTAAGAATCAATCGATTCGTTCAAATATTGTGTTTGGTTAGTTTCAACAACAAATAAAAATAAATAAAATTAACAAGAAATAAGGCCGGAACAAATCTTATTTTTTTCTTTTGTCACCCCCCCCTTCAAAATTTGCGATTATCATGAAGGGGGAAATAAAAAAAATCAAACATATTTCTGTTTTCTTGCACTGGGAGTAGCGCTGCTCCCTCAACCACGATCACTACGATGTAATGGGTGGAGTGCTTGTAAAAAGAGTGACGATAATGTCGAAATAAATTCCAGTTAACTCTCCATATCTCGATGTTCTATATCTCTATATGTGACCACTTTTTTCTTTGTGTCGATGGATATCTCGGTCCCTTGAAGTGGACAAGTAGGCTTTTCTTGTTCTATAGGTATGTCAATTCGATGGTCCCTTCAATATATTAATCATATATTAACCGACTCTAGAGTGAATAGGGTGACAAATTGCGTCCAGAAGTAAGTGAACCTATTTTAGTAGTGAAATAACTGAAACATGTATGTCTCTCATTGTTGGCTCGGAATAAAAAACAACATGTAAATATTTATATGACGTAGTATCATGAGTATGCATATTTGTACACAAATAGCTTTCACGAATTGCATGAAAAGTTTATTAAAATTGTCATGCAATTCCTAAAAACTAGATGCATACAATTCTCAAACATTTGACGTTCAGTCATTGTTTACATTAGGTATTTTAGCTTTTTTCACGTATTACTTGAGAAAGGTGCGTACTTATGACAGCTACCACGCTATGTAAATACATGTTGTTTTTTATTTCGAGTCAAACCTGAGAAAAATATACTTTTTTCGATCTTCTCCATAATAAAACAAATTCACTATCCCTTCGACAAAATTCGCCACTCAACTCAATCCAGGGTCCATGAATATAATTCATTGGAACAGCAATCATATGTCAGTCTCATACTAATCCTCGTTCCCTACGGGTAAGAAACCTGTTAAAACATGAATATAGCTTTTGGAAAACGATACTCGAAAGCTAAGAACAAGTATGATCATATGTTGAAAATGGAAAAAAAATCGCCGGGTGGGGGGGCCCCTTGGAGGAGGGGGCCACAGGGGGGGGGGAACCTCAGAGGAGGTGGGGCGAACGCGAGGGGAGAAAAAATATCATTTTTATTTCTATTTGGGAGGGGGGGGGCCGTTGCCCCCCCCCCCCCTAAGTTTTGATTTTATTTTTAGAATTTTATTATTTGTTTCAATATATTATTATTTATTTTTTATCTCTAGAAGGTTGCAAGGTAACTTGTTGCAATACAGTTGATGTTACTCCAATACTACTCAATTAAGTCACAATCAAGTCACTGTAACCAAATATGACGATTTTGTGTTGCTTGGGATGTTTGTCAGATTGCTCCTTTGCCTAAATAAAAAAGCCAAATTACGCGAAGTTGCCTCGATTTTGTAACAAGTTGTAGCAAAAAAGCGTAAAAAATTGACATCCATGAGAAAAAAGTTGTAATTATATAATAGTTTTTAAATAGTTACGAGTAACAATTTCATTACAATGTTTTTCCTTTAACCTAGAACCTATGTAGCCTAAAGTATCTAAAAACCCCAAGCAGCACACAACAGTCAAAACTGGTTTCAGCTGCTATATTGTGACTTAATTGAGTCACAGAGCAGTCACCTTTACTGGGTTGAAACAAATGTGCTACTAGGGAAATATCTCTTAATCTGTAATGTTAGCTATTAGATAAACATTGATTGATTTTTTTCCCCGCTAGCTGAAAGTTGAAGAAGCTATGCTCAATAAAATGTTCAGTTCTTGGTTAATCAAAAAA
Organism: Aedes koreicus; assembly: GCA_024533555.2. Taxonomy (NCBI): domain Eukaryota; kingdom Metazoa; phylum Arthropoda; class Insecta; order Diptera; family Culicidae; genus Aedes; species Aedes koreicus. Next base: position 149,279 of record JAHHFK020001439.1, read on the forward strand.
CTGAATATTCAAACCTATGCTATAGCTTTCAGAAGCCAAATAATACTAGATTAAGAAACACAGTTGATAGTTAGAAAAAGTATCAACGAAAAATATTTTTTCGAACTATTCATGGCATGGGTCAAACCGTCCCGTTACCGCGCTTTCCCCGTTTTAGGGTACTGTAGTTTCGTATTATTGAGAATATATGTTGATCATATCTTACAGTTTGAGTCAGCGTGTGAGAAGCAGAACAGCAAGCTAGTCAGGGCGAGAAGTTGCAGTTGTCTTATCCTATTCAAATAATTTATCCGTTTTTATGAGCATGAGCAGGATAATGAGAATGATTGACCGCCCGAAGTTGCTATTCCGTTACTGCCAGTTCAGCTGTTATTACTCAGAAGATCAACAGATGATGCAAACATGCTCAATGTGTAAAACTGGTGATCCCAAACTAAGGCAATACCGGCGCTGGCCTCGCCCGAATGCAGGTCAAATAAGGAAAGGGTAGGAATGCGTTAACGTTTATTTGGACGTTTTATTGGAAGCCGAGACCACCGCCGCACTTCCACGAGAAATCACTGGGATTTTGGATGACAAGATTGGGTGGCAGCAGGGTTCGTTTTGGTAAATAATAAGCTGAATTCACGCTTCGTTTAGTGAAATATTTAAATACTAGTACCGATTTCTGATTCGAACCGATTACAACAGTAAGGATGCTATTGGGGCCACACACAAAGTGTAATGGTGTTTTTTCATCGGAAAAACAAGGTGATTTTTTATAATGTTGGAAATCCGATTTGATCTGAGTTAAACCAATAATAAGGATGCTATTGGAGCCACTCACAAAGTGTGATGGTGGTTTTCCGTTAGGAAAACAAGGATAATTTTATGAACGCTTGAGAGACGCTTTGTTGTTCTCTTACTGTGCTCACTCGATCACTCGTTACACCGAATTATAGATAACCGAAACAACACGAAACGCGCCAGGCTCGATAGGAAAATAGTGCGTAATAAAGCATCGACACAACCTTTCACAGCCGATGCTCGAACCAAACTCTTTTTTCGTAACTTACAATTTTTACTACTGTATTCTACAATCTATTGCACTGCTGTAACTAATAACTGTATCAATCAAGTTGAAGTGTCTAATGAACAATCTATGCTAATCCATTAAAAATTGAAATTGAGGGATTTCGTAAAAATAAGAGTCCGTAGATGCATTTTGTGCCTTCTGGTAACTTTATGTTTCTATTGATATCCATGCTCATCGGTTTAATACCAACCGGGAGAGACTTGGCCTTATACAAATGGATTTCATTATCTCCAGTCCGCTCAACCAATCGCAACGTTTTGTGATAGATTGGACGGATTATTATAATTTGAGGTAACTCCATGCAGATGTCTTCCAAGTTTGGCAGATCGACAAGCAATCGGTGGAGAGTTTAGAGGAAGACCGGAAGAATAAGCGATGGTTCTGCGCGTGTTTATAAACAGAAGAACCTTCATAACAAAACGAATCATCGGGTAAAATACATACGGTCTTTTTTTTTTTTAATTATAAGCAGTCTAAAGCAGTTATTTGATTCATTTTTATCCAGAAGTACCATAAATGGACATTCGAAAGTTTTTCAAAAGTTAGTATAATATTTTCCAGCATGTAATTAAAAAAAAACAAGCAAACAAAACAAAACGAATGTTTTTTCATGCAGCTGAAATAACCACGAATAGAAAAATATGCACAATGGTTGTATTTCTCGAATTTGAACAACAATTTTAATGTAATTCAATGATACACCGTTTTGGTTTCATACTACTCAGATACACATGATTGCTACATATACCGTGTTTCAACAGAACGTGTTTCAGTTGGATCATATCAGATAAATCGGTTCAAATTTCAAAACGCAGATGCAGATATGTATATAAATTATTTTTAAAATATTGAGGAATAGCTGTTGGAACGCATATGAATTTCTTTTCGTCATTGATGAATAAAATTTCTTAAATTTTTTACTAACTACTCGTGTGTTGAGAATGCAAGTAGCAACAATTCAGCACAAAAAACACAGCTTGCTTACATTTGTTACTTACGTCGTTTTAAAAGGTTATGTTTGATGTTCCTGTTTAGAAAATATCAGATAAAATAATTATACTAAAGGTGAGCAAAGGGGACACGAACCATAAGCTATAAACCACCAAAACTCAAAATGTATGTTTGTTAAAAGCTAATCACTTATTATTTGAACAACCATTAAAAAAATATAATCTATTCAAACGGTGTGAGCATGGTGAGTAAAAAACGGTGTTTCTTCTGTGTTGCTTTGGGTGAGAGGGTCGCGGATGAAAAGTACATTTTCAGTACAAACTGCAAACAAATTCGGTGGTTATTCTATACAAAAATCCAACATGACCCGTTAAATGTTTGGCATTCAATGTGGTTTGATTTAAAAACATGGGAAAAATCGAAAGTTTTTAAAATCGTTTTTTTTTATTCCAGAACAAGCCTAGAATTGTTTAATCTTGTTGCAAGAATCGGACGGGTATTGTCAAATACTTTGGGTGAGAGTAGAGAAGATAATCCACCCGCATTCAGGCGTAATGTCACATAAATGGGGCTCCATTCCCGCTCCATCTGTCGGAACATGAAAATGACCCTACTCTACTGGTCCACCGGGCGTTGTATTGTCCGTTAAGTGTCCGTTAATGTTAATTGTTCAGTATGTGCAACCACTGGTTGGAGACGATGTAATTCTCTCTCTCTCTCTCTCTCTCTCTCTCTCTCTCTCTCTCTCTAAGAAAAAAAAAAACTTGCCCCCCCCCCCCCCCCCCCCCCCTATTTGAAATCCTGGCTACGCCTATTTTCGTTTTAAATGTACCGAAATGTTTCGCTCTTAAATGTACAGAAAAGCGCATTAATGTTGGATGATTAAACAAAAATCAGCAGAAAAGATTTCTTTTTAAGTCTTTCAGAGATATGCTACATATTATGTTGTCGTTTGCGTATAAATATATCTATATGATCGAATGATTGGCCCTAAATCAGATGTCCAAGCAGCAACCGTTTCTTGGTTTTACCATTCTCGTTAGCCGTTGAGTTACCTGTCTTGGTTTTCTTGGCACTTTGAGCAGACTCATCTAAGTCGGTATCCAACGAGCGTTTCGATCCCTGAAATGTTTTCATCTGGATTATTAAACTGTGCTTTGAAGTGAATCAAAATAACATTATTGCTCCACCCCACTCGATAGATTACAATTAAGGTTCTGATCATTGCCTTCAAGCTTTTTCCATCGTCAAATCAAATACTTATACTTGGACAGGAATGAGTGGGTGGATCAAAATGAAACTTCGAACTACTCTACTGTGTACGCATACTAACCGTCTTATCTATAGCCGGACTAACGGCTGCGAATACGAAATTTCTCCCCTTGCCTGCAACCGCCGTATTAGCTCCCTCGGTATCCGGATTCACTTTGACCAAACTAGCTAGTTTGTTTAATGTTTCCTCGTCACGTGACAGGAATGATGCTTTGTGTCCCTGAAATAGTGAAAAAATGAGGTCAGATTAAGAAAAAACCAAGCAAACAGTGCTTTTGATGTCAGGAAAAAAGTCATTCTCCTCTTCAAGTACTTTGCCATCAGTAGTCAAAATTGGCTTTCCTGACGTGTCAATCCTCTTAGTTTCCTCATCGTGATGCCTTTCCCCATCTGGCTTCGGATGCAGCCGTTCCAACCTTCTAAGGTTCAGCGGCTAGCGCAACCGTTTGCCACCGCTTCGAGGCGCAGTTTCCACAGCTATGGGGTGATCGGTACGGAAAAATGTTCGCGACCACCGTCGCGTGGCCTAGTACTCGGAGTTTACGCGGATGAGCACGATCGAGACGATAACGGTCTACTTACTCCGGCTGCGGCCAAATACAACGAGGTAGGTCGTATGTACTTGAATTCCAATAAAAAAAAATTCTGTAACATATTTCTTTCCAGTCCTATACTAATGGGGCACTGATGGATATGCTTCGCATAGCTGGACCAATGCCAAAACGAGGCGAAACGAGAATTTTTTTCAATCTTGAGCCAACTTATTCGGCGGTAGCCGTTTGTGGTCTAGGAAGTAACTGTCTTCGTTACGACCCGACAGAAAAACTAGACCTATCGAAAGAAGCAGGGAGAGTAGCTGCTGCAACTGGATGTCGGGAGCTCCAGAAATTGGAAACGAACCGTATTTATGTGGAAGATTTCGGACATGCTGAGTCAGTTGCCGAAGGATCCCATATGGGCATGTGGATTAGTCAGAACCTGCGCAACCCGGAGAGTCGTTTGTTCATACCACAACTACAGTTGTACTATGAGCCGGAAATGCCGTGCGATTCGAATGGATGGAAAATCGGTTTGGCAAAGGCTGAAGCCCAAAATCTTGCGCGCCAGTTGCAAGAGGCACCCGCCAACCATATGATTCCAACGACATTTGCACAGAACGTGGTGCAAATCTTGTGCACTGGGGGTGTGAATGTAGAAGTCAAGGTACGTAGCTGGGCAGAAAGTCAAGGAATGACTTCGTTTCTGACGGTGGCCAAAGGATCATGCGAACCGCCAATATTCTTGGAGCTAAGCTATTACGGAACCAAACTCAACGAACGGCCGATTGTTCTGATCGGGCAAGGAAATACCTACGATAGTGGCGGTATTTGTGCCAAGAAGCTTCACGCGCTGCGAGATATGCGAGGTGATATGGCGGGTGCTACCAGTGTGGTAGCCACGTGCCGGGCCATTGCGGCGCTGAAACTTCCTGTGAACATAAGAGCACGGATTCCACTCTGTGAGCACATGATTGGATGCAATGCTATGAAGCCGGGTGACGTCATAGCGGTGAAAAATGGAAAGAGCATTGAGGTTGTTAACACCGATTACGAAGGACCGCTGGTTCTGGTTGATGCGCTACTATATGCAGCGAGCTTTGGGCCCAAATACATTGTGGATGTTTCTACAATCTCGGACCATGTGCTGAATTCCTTCGGAAAAGTTTGCAGCGCAGTGTTCACCAATTCCGAGGACCTGTGGCAAAGGATCAAGAATGCAGGTATACACACGGGCGATCGCGTTTGGCGTATGCCTTTGTGGGACTATTTTACACAGCAGATATGTTCTGCACAACATGTAGATGTGCAAAACTATGGCAAAGGTACGGGTGGAGAGGCGTGTAAAGCAGCGGCCTTGCTGAAGGAATTTCTACCGTGCGGGCAATGGATGCACATTGATGCGTACAATGTCATGACCACCAAGGGAGAGGATTACCCATACCTCAGGCGGGGTATGGCCGGACGACCAACCAGAACATTGATTGAATTCATTGCGCAAGCTTGCACGAGGTGGCTTTCTGTTTAATTTGCACCTAACCCTAAGGAAACGTCCATTAAGTACGTCACGCGTGACGATCCTTAATTATTTGATGTCCATACAAAAACCGTGACGACTGGGCATTTTTGCGGGGTTTAAACTGGGCATTTTTGCGTAACGTAGGACAGCACTAATGGGGCTGTTGGACGTTTCTTTCTAAAGTGACAATCAATCTCAAACCAGAGTTGAAAATTGTGAATTTCTATTTTGAAAATCACTTCGAAATACATTTCAATTTAAAAATGTGAATGCTATTCATTTCCTTTTTTTAACATGTACGTCACTGCGAGTTGACGTATCGTCAAAATTCTTATTATTGATTTGTTTTGTTGTTATTATTTTCATTCAGTATGCGTGAGTTCTTGCTGTTCATCCAAGATTGTCAGTTTTTTAGCTCTCTCTTATACCTATTCTCTGAGCCAGAATAATCAGTTCATCTTATAATCAGCGGTGAATGCAAATTTAAAAAACTCACAGTCATTTAGGCAAATTGATTTTTTTCACCAGTTGCAGCGTGGCCATGTGCGCGAAGAAAAGCGGGTCTACACGCTTTATTTTTGGCGAAATATTAAGTGGAAGTGGATAGGCTTATCTCGGTGACTCCTCCCACGCTATGTGCAAATGTTCTTTGCTATTGATTTCATCAGTTTCGAAAGTTCTGCACAATTTCCTTGAATCCGTGTTAGATTAATTATTAATCCAATATTACTCATCCTTGCTCTGCTCCATCATCACCTTACAATGGCCTCGACAAGTGAACAAAACAGCAAGAAACGCCATTGTTATAACGTCCACGTTTTTCTTGAGGGATGGAGAAAAATCTTTCTGCAACATCGATCCCGAAGGCAGCTGCAGCTGCAACTACGTTTAAGTCAGGTTCGACGGGAATTTCATCCGTCATTTTCAATTTCAACACGACGAGCTGACGAACGCAAATGGCTTGTTGAATCCAACGATCCAACGGCAAAGAAGCCAAGAACCATTAGAGAGCGGCTTTGAATACGTTTTGAAAATTCATTGAGTAAATATTCAGTGAAATCAATGAACTTTTCATTCCCTGTGATATGGGAAAATGAACTTGAATTTTTTTCTTGTTCATTGTCATTGAATCGCAAAACGAATGAGTGTGGAACGATTGCGTGAAATGGCAAGTGCAGAAGAAGATAAAGCAAAAATCATTACCGGAATAGTTGTTCAGGAGGTAGAAGTTGTGGAAAGGTGGACAATGAATTTATTATTGATTCAGTTCGTGGTGTGTCAGTTAAGTGAATTTGATTATTTTCAACTCTGCTA
>JAHHFK020001440.1:0-23456 GCA_024533555.2 Aedes koreicus
GCAGCGTCCGAAGAGGTAATTAAGTTCTGTGATGAGTCTGTAGGTATGATTTGTTGGGGGTTTGCAGCATAGTTTTTGATTCGGTTTTATGACTCTTATCCCTCGCTGACCTGAACTCAGTCATTGAAGCCAAGTTAGTACGAACAGTCAGGTGAGGAGGGAGTTGGAGAGAACTGCGCATGTTGATATCGCATTAATTCCGGGATGGACGTAGAACCTCATAGCGGATGACTAATTTATGCAAGTGCACGCTTGCTGCCCGACAATTATGATATGGTCACTACATTTTCGTTGACTGTGGCGTCACGGTTGTTGTTTCGTGGAGCATGAATTTTTAATGCGTTGAGGAAAAAAGAGGAATTTATTAGTGATGAGTCAAAGAATGAACCACTTGATTAAAGCAGGTAAAATTACGTTTAGAACTTTTCGTCACTATTACATACACTTATTTACCTTACCGATCAGACCAAGGGCGGTGTGGCCTCCTGCTATACACAGAAGCTGTCTCCATTGTATTCGGTCCATGGCTGTACCTCGCCAGCCTCGCTATCTGCGGAGGGTCCGCAGGTCGCCTTCTACTTGATGGATCCACCTTGCTTGTTGCGTGTCTCTTCTTCTTGTACCCGTCGGTTCGTTTTCCAGAATCATTTTAACGGGGCTGTCGTCCGACGTTCTTACGACATGCCCAGCCCATCGTAGTCGACCGATTTTTGCGATGTTTACGATGGGAGGTTCTTCCAGCAACTGGTGCAATTCGTGGTTCATTCGCCTCCTCCACTTTCCGTCTTCCATCTGCACTCCACCGTAGATCGTACGCAGCACCTTCCGTTCAAAGACTCCAAGGGCGCGTTGGTCCTCCACTAGCAATGTCCATGTTTCGTGGCCGTAGAGAACTACCGGTCTAATTAATGTCTTGTAGATGGTCAACTTTGTGAGTATGCTTTGATCGCGAGTTGAGGTGTTTGTTTTGTTTCCATAAAGTCTCGCGTATGGACTGCTTCAAAGTTTTGGCGAAGTAACTCACCGGATTGATTTTCATGAATTGATCGAGTTGTGAATAGTTATGTGTTTGCATACGGAGTCCAACGAACGAGGACGGCGATGATCCTACGGTAGTCCTTCGGGAGAGGAACTTACTGCCGGCCGGCAAGCACCCGGATCAGCCAACGGTGTCTTCCTTCAAAGACGGAAGACTGGGCCAGCGATTGCATGCGTTGTAACGCATAACCAAAGGCAAGCAGATTGAATCTGGCTTCGTGGACTTCTAGAATGAGTGCAAGAGGACAGGGACAGTTATGGATAGTGGACATTGAACAGATAAGTACAACCTATTTTAAATAGCTTCATGCTCTGGTGATCTGATGGCATTATTTGGAAAAGTAGGGCGGATGTGGATAAAAAGGTGCAACCTGTCTCTTTTGGCATTGTAGGTTACGCCATACGAGCTAATTTTAAAATATTCCATGAAATATTCCACATCCAACTTTCAAACCTCTCTTCGTATCGTTTCAGACGATTTCATTACTACAGTACTGGCAGAAATAAAGTGCTCACCAGCTAAAAAATGATTGCCATTATTATACCAATTTTGTATTGATGCAAAAATATAAAGTCTATTCGACCAAAATGCAGCTTTTGTTTAGCATTATCATTCTGTTTATTCAAAATCATGATTAAGTTTGCATAGCTTAGTTTCTGATGTATCATATGCATGTGAATGTTTTTCCGCCTGGCAGAAAAAAAGTGCTCCAAACCGACATATAATTTTCTTGAGTGCATCTTGCATGGCATTGCCTACCAAACTGTCACAGCACATTCAGCCTATCAGAAGGTGTCGAGCACTGTTTGTTTTGGTTCTGTTCGCGCCGGTTCGGATTTCGTTTGAATGTTGAAAATGGATTCGAAACAAATTAACCTATCCGTACGAAAATTAATTGTGAGGGACTGTCAACAGCAAATATCTGTGCGTAAAATTGCCGTCAGATATGGAGTGAGTTATTCTGGTGTTCGCAAAGTTTGGAAAAAGTTTCAGGAAACCGGATCAGTAGCTGATAGACATGGACGCGGGCGGAAGCGACTCACGACTCCGCGTGAAGACACCAGAATTATTCGTGAAACCAGGAAAAATCCAACAGTTACGAGCCGAGTGATAAAGGAAAATCTGCAGCTGAGTATTTCAGAACGCACTGTGCGCTCCAGGCTTCAGGATGCAGGTTTAAGGAGCGAATTGGCAGTACGTCGCCCATTGATTCAAATGAGAAATAGAGTTAAACGGCTAGAGTTCGCTAAAAAATACGCCGAGAAACCAGTTGCGTTCTGGAAACAAGTTTTATGGTCAGATGAGAGCAAGTTTGATCTATTTGGAATGAAAGGGCGTTCTAAAGTGTGGGTTAAACCTGGCGAACGACTTTTGGACCGGAATGTACAAAAAACCGTAAAACATGGAGGAGGAAGCATAATGGTGTGGGGGTGTTTTGCTTGGTCTGGAACTGGTAATTTGACTCAAATCGATGTTTTTTATTTTTTGGATTTATGTTATTGAAAGCTATGTTTACAAGGAACGTTTACAACATTTCTCTTGGAATGACCCCCCCTTTGTACTCCTTAACGAGCTTCAAACGTTTCTCGAACGCGTCGCAGGCGGCACGCACGGACTGCATGGGCATTTCGTCCCAGATTTTGAGAATTACCGTCTTGAAATGATCCAAAGTGCTGACCTTGTATTCGTTCAGCTTCGCCAAAAAAGTCGAGAGGATTCAAGTCCGGGGAGCAGGGAGGCCACAAAGTTTTGTCCAGAAAGTCGGTTAAATTGTCCCGACACCAGGCTTGAACCACATTTGCCGTATGGGCTGGTGCACCGTCCTGCTGGAACACGTAGTGCTCATCGCCGTAGAGGCTTCGGAGACTGGGGGCAACAACCTTTTCCAAAACCTCAGTTTTGTAGTACGCCGCGTTGATTTTGACGTTTTTTTCAATAAACACCAAGGGTAGCTTACCACGTTTGCATACTGCCCCCCAAACCATCACCGACGCGGCACTTTGGAACCGAGGGATGTTTATATTGGATTCAGGAATGCTGTCCCTCGATGGCGCCCACACCCGGTCATTTTGCACATTGTGCGGCTGCTGCAGCACGAACAGTTTCTCGTCCGAAAAAACAAACTCCTGACCAGCGTGCCGAGAGAGGATCCTCTTAGCTCGATCCAACCGCTTTTTGCTGGTAGCCTCCGGAACGCCATGGACCTTACGTTTTTTGTAAGGCCTGAAACCAAGGTCCTTGGTGAGTATGGTGTGAGCGGTTCCAATGGAAACGCTGAGATCTGCAGCCGTTTTCCGGATTGAGCGGTTCTTTTTGCGCCGAATTCGCTCCCTCACGATCTTGATGACCCGTGGCGTCCTCGCTGAACGCGGCCGACCGGATCTCGCACGGTCATTGGTTGAGGACGTCTCCCGGTATCGCCTGATGGTCGTGTAGACAAAGTTCCGCTTGACCCCATGCGATTTCAGCAGCCGGAATATATCGCCGGGTCGCTCACCGTTCAAAAAACGCTTAATTACGAAGTCCCGATACTCTTTCATCGCGCGTAACAAACAAACAACAACTAACAGAATGTCAACACCGCGCACATTCGGTAGCGTATGAATGAAGCTAAAGCTGACACCAATACCAATGCAGAATATGTACATGGCGCATACCTACGCAATGATGAAAACATGTATTCGAACTTATTGAACACCGTGTAGACTTCCTTGTCCGGAAACCAAATTGCATCTTCGATATACCGTGCTCGCTCTCGGTGAATTTCGTCAGCCTGTTGAGGTAGACCTTCTCAAGGAGTTTTTCGAGCGTATCCTTCTTCTTCTTCCAGTTCTATATTATGCAGGATCCCCGGGAGGGGTTCCTGGCTTCGGCAACAAAACTAGCTGCTATATTTCCCACCTGTCCAGGAAATGGCCTTCCTTAGACATTTCTGCAGCATACACACTTAGATTTTATTACAGAAATCTGTAAAATTTTACCGAATTCTCAGCAGCTGAACGTTCGGTAATCCAATTTAACGGATTTCGGTAAAATTTTACCGAACGCCGGTAGTTTTTTTTACAGATAACTGTAAAATTTCACCGAAATCCGTAAAATTGGATTACCGAACGTTCAGCTGTTGAGAATTCGGTAAACTTTTACAGATTTCTGTAAAAAAAATCTAAGTGTGTATGCCTGAACATGTCCGGAAATGCCTGAATCGCCGCTTTCAGAGCCATGTTAGCGATTCTGTTCGGTCCGGGTGTTTTCTTCACATTACGCCCTCTTCCCACTGAAGTAGCCATGGATCTACGTCAAGTCAAATACCCATCCGGATGTCTACGGAATTAGTCGGTAGGTCCACCGACCGTTGGTGGAGTTATTCCATTCTCTCTGCCACTTGACCATTGATGTGGCTCTAGTGGTCTTACGGTTACCTCTCTTACTTCGTTGTTCAAAGCACTCTACGTTTTCTCTTATGATTATGCCGATGGGCATCATTCCCGCTAAGACGCAGACCGCGTCCGATTTTCTGTAATTAACCACAGTAATCTCCGTTTTGTGATAGGCTAACTCCAGCCTCCTAGAGCGCATCCATCCCTCGACAATGTCGATAAATTGCGTGGCCGTTAACTCTAGCTCTTCTATGGACTCTCCATAGACTTCTAGGGTGATGTGGTTCGCGAAATCGACTGTCTTCAACATCAACACTTCGTCATACATTGTGTTCCGAAGCACTGGACCCAGGATTGAACCTTGCGGAATTCCTGGGTCAGTGTTATATACCAGCACCCGTTGCCACTTATTCCGTCTCGATACCACTCGACGTTCCGTTCTTTCGGAGTCCGACCGCACTCTCTGCATCCTCTTTCTTGCACGGAGGTAAATTTTTCGGAGGCTCTGTCCACCAATATACTGCCGATTTCCCATCGCTGGGTTTGACCTTTCTAGGCATGGTTGCATCGCACTCGCGTGTAAGTAGTGCTACGAGTTGATCACCGCATGGGTCCTGGGTTTCGCTCATGTTCTGTTCGCGGCCAAGTGCCTCTCTAAATACTTCTTCATCGAAGTATGATGTCCTCCAACTGCGGGCGAATGAAGTGGGTGCTCTTCCTTCTGCGCGCTGTCTAGTATTGTGGAAGATACTACCCAACAAACATCGGTGTTGAATTAGAGCTTGTTCAAACAAATTTGGAGAAGCTATTCAGCTATTCTAGAAGAAACAGCTGAATAGCTTCTCCAAATTTGCTTCAACAAGCTCTAATTCAACACCGATGTTTGTTGGGTATAGCGAACCGCCAAGTTTGGTCGCTATGAGTGTAGCCATCATTCACCCTCCAGTTGTTTGACAGCCCAGGGCTGCAGAATGTCACGTCGATGATCGACTACGCTCTGTTTCTATGGTAAGTACTTTTGGTTCCTATATTAACCAGATTTACGTTCAGCCTGGCCAGAGCCTCAAGCAGGGTTTGTAAGGCGGCTGGCCTACTGTAGCGCCCAGGTGTTGAAGTTGCCCGCTATTACCAATGGATTTCGACCAGTTAGCTCTGTTGTTATCCGATCAACATTTGTAAAAACTGGTCAATCGACCATCTTGGCGGCGCATAACAGCCACAAAAGAACACTCCATTCACTTTTACAACCGCGAAGCCCTCGTTTGAGGTAGATACAACCTCCTGAACCGGGGATTCGCCCGTCGTTATATTGGACCTATCCGCAACCCAGTTGCCGTTGCCGGCCGGGCTGCGATACGGGTCAGATCTTTTGGCGATATCCGAAGCCGATTTGTGAAGTGCCTGGCACAACAGTTGCTGAGCTGTCTCACAGTGGTTCAGGTTTAGTTGGGTTACCTGCACTGTAACGTGCTTTTCATCTGGTTTCCAAGAGCACGTCATGCATTTGAGAGGCTCCTTAATGTCCCGAGCCTTTTGGCCTTTCGCTCTGCACCTTTGGCATAAGTCCCTCCTATCGGGGCCCTTACACTCCCACGGTATATGCCTTTGGCGGCTGGTACAAACACAGTGGGCAAACGAACCCCCACATCTTGAGTTTCGCTTCTTTTAGAGCTGAGTCCGCGGCGGCTACTGCCAGTGGACCCGAGTGGACCCTTTCGCAGCCATATGTCTGTTGTGGCTACCTCGACCCTACACTGGACCCTGATTGCCGTGGAGATTTCGCTAGCCTCCGTGATCTAGTCTAGGTTTTTACACTGGAGAGTCACAGACATGGCTAGAGCACGTACCTCCATTCCCACTCCCAAGGCTTGTTCAGCTAGCTTTTTATAGGCTGAGCCCTTCAGCTTCGTATACTTCTTAAGTTCTAGTATTATTTCGCCAGTGCGGATACTCCGCACATCGACGCCCTCATCCGCGAGCTTAGCGTTGCCGCGCATCGCTTTGAAGACCTCGGAGTATTTAAAATCTCAGCTTTATTCGGCTTTCGTGCCAGTCTTCGATTTGCTTTTTCTTTTCTGGGTCTATTTCTCTTTTTCCGAACTTTGGTCCAGATATATTCCCTGCCTCTGGAGGGGTCGTCGCTCGTTCCGTTCGTTGCTGGGGCCGGCCCTGGCACTTGGGCCGCCCTTGGCGCCTATGACTTCCCGCAGCGACGAAGTATGTTTAGCGCTACTGGCGCCGGGGCCACTTTCCTTACACCCTGTAGGGCGTGAGGTTGGACCTTCCGACCTTCCGAGGCTGTCGCGCTTCTGCACGTGTCGGATGCGCCGCTGGATCCCGCCTTTCTGCTAGGCGGAGATCTGAATAGACCTAAAGACATTTACACCGTCTTCAGCTCGAAGTAGTATAGACTGAACATTGAACATAGAGCGAACTAAAACGGACAACTTAACCTAACACCCAGCGGGAATCGAACCCTCAAACGACGCCCACTTCTTCTGGCGAACGGGCTCACCCTCCCTTGCTATTTCGTTTCATTTGGAGCTTGCGGCTCCATGCTGTTGGGTCCCCTTTAAGCCGCTATCCAGACCCTTGTGAGATAGTCACCATAGTGATCCCATGGTTATCTATGCAAGCAGGGAGGTCATGCGAGGGTTGACACGGGTCTTCATGGGGACACCGCATTCAGAGCCAAATCAGCGTAAGCCTACTACTCACCAATCTTGGAGGCAGTACCCCGAGGCCTGCCAAGGTTTTACCGGGACAGGGGCAGTCGCACTATTGGCAGGGGCTGAATGGTCATGAAGAAAATATATACTTTTTTGGCTCAGGAAGTACCACCGCATCGATCCTACCCTGGGTCCCCAGGGTCTCTTTCGGTATTTTACAGAAATTCGACATAGCCCACTGTCTAATTCCGTCACATCTTAGATAAGCACCCGTTGCTCGTCCAGGGTCGCTGCTTGGTTATTTGCAACTAACGTTTGCAGCAACAATCGATAGGAAACTGGGGATTCAAATCACCAGGCTGGATGGTCAAGAAGAAAACGGGTATGTTTTTTGACTCAGGAAGCACCAGCACATCGGTTCCAAGCTCGATCCTAAGCTGACTCACCCCTAAAAACATAACTCACAACGAAAAACTATAAGGGACAGCCCAATGGGGTTGTACGCAAAGTTGACGTAGGACTACGTAGCCATGTGTAATGAATTTTATTATTATTATTTTTAATTGCTAGAATAGATGCTGCATTGATCGTTTGGATCAAGAAGCCTTGCCGAAAATCAGTGTATAACACTCGACCGGTTTATGTAGACAAAGTTAAACCGTTTGATGCACTGTTTGGTTCAACATGATAGATAAGTTTCGTTCGTTTCGTAGAGCAACATTGAAACGTTGGTGCTGTTCTAATGGGACGTTGGATTGGCATAGATAAGAAAGCATGTTAGAAAATTCTATGATTTGCTCTTTACAAATCTTTTGGCGGTGCTAGACTGCATTTAAATGTTGGTGCGATGAAAAGGCAACAGCTGTGCTGGCAGTGGTGATTGTGTTGATATGATCGACTAGATGGAGACAATTATCCTTATCGCGTTATAGATGGTTGAAATTCTGTTTGGGAATTCAAAGTCAATTATTAATGATATTTTTGAACATTGACTTGACAAATCCAACTGATTGAAGCAACAATCTCAAAAATCTATCGAGAAATGATAAAGTTATTAGCGTTCAAAATATTTCAAATATTCGTGATGGTCGCTATCTTTCAAATTTTCATTTGACTTCTACCCTAGCCCATGAACGTAGTTTAGGTCAAAATAGCTGTTGGGTGTTCGTAGACCAGCATTATAATTTAATATGTGAGATGGTTCTATTGTACACAGAAAGCATTTGGTGGCTCTGAAAAGGGCCGAGTGGTTTGAATAATGATACGGACACGGTCGTATTTGCTACGATGGTGGAGAGGGCCCTGATCTTTATGGCATGAAAGATAGTTAAGGACCTGTTCGAAATATAAATTTTATATGCAAGGTTTGTTTAAAGAATATGTAACTGTATAAAAATCATTATGTTAATTGGTCATCAATTCAAACGAGTATGTTTTTGCAGGAATTCAATAAACCCTTAATAACTTCTCCAAATGTTTGTTATTCGAATTTAAACTCATGCTATTATTTAAAATAGCTTAAAGATGTATTCGCTCCGATTGCTGCTCTGATACTTTGCAGCCATATTCTGCGACATTTCACTTTCTCTTTCAAACACTTTCTCAAGAGTATTTGATTCCTATTGCAAGGTAGGGACTTCATCCAGCGCACTAAAACGAACAGAAACACTTTCACGCACTGATTGGATTTTGAAGAGAACATTACCAACATTTAACAACTTGTGATAATAAAATTATGTCTGTAATAGGGAAGTCATAACAAATGCTTCAATATCACATTCCATCGAAAATTGAACCCAAATGCATTTGATTACAAAATAAACAACCAGCCTCTGCTAAAAGTTGATACTGTTCGTGACCACGCTTGACTCTGGTTTGACATTTAGACAACACTACACAGATATGATTACCAAAGCCAACAGACAGCTCGGTTTCATGTTTGTTCGTTACACACTTAGAAAATTTTACAGTATTCGGTAATTTTTTACCGAACTTTCAACAGCTGAACGTTCGGTACTCCGATTTAACGGATTTCGGTAAAATTTGACAAGTTCCGGGAATTTTTTTACCGGAATACTGTAAAATTTCACCGAAATCCAGTAAATCGGATTGCCGATCGTTCAGCTGTTGAAAGTTCGGTAAAAAATTACCGAATACTGTAAAATTTTCTAAGTGTGTATGCTCTCCGTCATCTGCTGTGGAATGATCCTGTCAACCTTCCATCGTACCAGGATCGTTGCTCACTCTTGGGTATTGAAACGTTGGAACATAGGCGTACAGTCATGCAAGCAGTCTTCGCGGTATAAGTGCTGCTACGTGAAATCGACTCTCCAGGAATTTTGGCAGAACTATCTATCTTCGCTCCTGAACGAGTTCTGCGAACAAGAAATTTTCTGCAGCTCGGAACCCGTGCTGCAAACTACGGCCAACACGATCCAATTCGATTCATGTCATAGCGCTTCAATGAACTCTACGCTCTGTTTGACTTCAACTGTTCCGCTGAGACCTTCCGTCACCGGATTCAGCGTAGTTGGATGGAAAGCCGCTAGTTCGGAAATGCTGACAAATACCACATACTGGATACCAGACAACTGATTCCATCACGAAAGATTATTTTTAATTTTACTGACAAGTTTTGTGTGTGTACAAGAATTAATTCTGTTTACTTGCTTTGTATTCCTTTTATTTTTGTTGATTAATGTAGTGTACGGTTTAGAGACAGGGGGTTTTTACGCCACATGGCTTTTCCCCATTACATTTCAATAAGATGTTTAATCAGTTGGAATTATATAAATAAATCAAAAAATAAATAACATGCCTGCAACCAGCGGGCTGCGATTGCAAGAGGCAAAAACACTTTAAACGACCCTGAGTTATTTTCTATACCGAAACATGATTTTAAGAAATATTTGGTATTTATCGAACAGAAATAGTGCGAAATTCAGTATCGCCCAGGATTTACGAATTAGGTAGGTGTCATGCGGATACAATGAGCAAACTTTTATAATAATTCAGTATAACACTCCTTCAAAATCAGAATAGTAGCCCTGAAGAGATCTTTTTGTGTGAAATACATCATATAATAGTTATTGACATTCTGTCGAAATTTGGGAACCAGGGCGCTAAACAAAGATGGTTCTACCCCGAAAAATGCCGTTCTGCTTGTATAGACATAGTGATTGCGGATTTTTAACACTCAACGTTTCGTCTTATCTACATCATCTACATATATATCGATATAATCTACAAATATATCAATATCATGACCATATATCATCTACATATATTTCCAAATAATCTTCATATATGCCTATACATATACATGTACATCATATTGTGATATCCAAATTCCTAAGAGATTGGCATAGTGGGATTGCATCAAAAATGGCTGTCCAGCCAGCCACTCGCTAGCGACAGCCGCTGAGCCATCATTCTGGCTGGTTGCTCGCCCGCGTACCCTCCTGCAGGGTACTTGCAACCACCAGTTGCCAGAGCAGTACTGGCCCATTGCCGCTCTGCACAGTTCCATGGCTGCCGAGCGAATGAAGGAAATTTGAAGGTTTTCCCCTTTTATATCGTACATTGCTGCATGTGAGACGTTCCTTACTTAAATTTGAAGTTTGTGATAAGAAAGTACTGTGTATTTAGTAAATTTACTCTGAAAAATCGGCATTATAAGACATCACCTTATATTTGCCTTAATTTCAATAGTTGAATGTTATAAATCAATAGATTTAAATATTGAAATCGAAGCGTAGAAAATGTCCCAATCGATCGGTGCAAACATTTTGGAAATCGATCATAAAATGAGTTAGTTAGTAACGTTCAAAACGTATATATTTTTCGTGACGCTCTAAATTTTCGTAATTCGAACGTGTACCCCAGTATTGAAAACACAGACGTAGTCCTACGTCAAAACCCCTCAAATATTCTGTCAAAATAACACAGCGAATCAAAACAGAAACAAAGATTCTAGTACCGAAAAGCGCAAGAATTAACTCGACAACGCTTTTTCATTAGGGCCTAACTGACAAACGTAAACACTGGCTTTTTCCGCGAATTTATCGTCAGTGAAAACTCCTCTAATCAATCCAGTGCGCTCGTTTCGAAGAGGAAGAGTTCATCTATCCGATAGAATTGGAGGCTTACATGAGTAGCTTTTGTGCCACGAGAAATTTACGGAAGAAGCCATTGTTTACGTTTGTCAGTTAGGAGCCAATGAAAAAGTTTTGCCGAACTGTAAAGTGCAAGGTGTACTCACACAGAGAAAAGGTTGAGTCAGTTTTACCATTGTTGGGGATTATGATGACTATGGCAGTATAGTGATTTTGAACCGACTATGGTCATGGACAAATTACCATTAAAATAGTTGATTCAACATTTACTATAATGTCGGAATAGTCCCTGTTACCATGACCATAGTCAAGAATTCCATGAACTTGGTGAATTCGACCATTTTCATGGTTATCGTTAAAAGTAAATGCAATAGTCATCATGACCAGGATTTAATTGTCGGTACAACCATGGAATTATTATCAATTTTCTTGGGACCAATTGGGCTGTTAGCTGTAAGCCAATTAAAAAAACATAACTCTGAAAAAATCGTCAAGCCATTGTGCAAATTTTCTTTTCTCAGTAAGAATCACATTTTACGCTTTTTTGTTTGTCGTTGAGGATACTCTTCATTCGTAACTAAAAATCAGTAAAACATTTTTTAACATACAAACCGTGTTCTCAAAAATGTGCAGCATATGGTCATTAAATTTATATTCCAAATTAATCGTTTAAGTTCGACTGAAAATTGAATACATTTGTATTGAAATCGAAAGCTTGACGGAAACTTCAATCGAAATTATTGAAAATGCCTTCGGATGTCTGAACAAAAACGAATCCCTTTTTCAAGCACGCCAAAAAAACTTTTTCCAACAATACCACCAACTGTCTAAAAATCCAACTTACTCTTAACCCCGCCGCCCGAGCAGCTCATCGTCTGCACCAGCTTCTGTCCGCGCTCGTCCATATCGTCCCCCAGCTCCGGTGGTAGATGCAACTTTTCGATCACAAACTTCCTCCGGCGCAATTTGAATGCCAAATCCCGTGTCTCCGGCACGAAGGCGGCCAGCGTGTTGAGGGCGGAAATCTTGACCAAACCCAACAGGCCATGGTACTCCTTGAAGGCCGGATTCGTTTCCTTGTCCGATCCGGCAAACGATTCCAGCGCGATGCAAAAGTCCAGCTGATCGATGAGGCGGTCGTACAGGTGGTTGTTGTCCTCCAGATGGCGGAAGAGGTGCGTCGGGAGGGTGATCAGACAACAGGACAGTGTGTTTCGGACGATGGATTTGAGAATGGTGACGAATTTCAGGAGGTCTACCGGGAAGCGCTGATCGTACCAGAGAGGTGAGCCGATGGAATTGAGACAGATTCGTAGGAGGTTTTTGTCTTTGACTTCTGTGTTCGAGGGATCGAATTGCGGTTGGGTGGATTTGAGGTGGATGGCGTCGAGGAGCGATTGGAAGTTGGGATTGGTGAAGGCGTTGGTGGAGTTGGAGGGAGTCTGAGTGCCGTCCCAGTGGGTGATGTCGTGCCGGATGAGATGGGATTCATCGATTTGTTTGGACAGATCGAAGAAGTGACCGATCTGGGTGCTGGATTTTTGCTCCAAATCGACAACGGAGAGGTTGTTGTAGCGGAAGGCGATTCGCATCTCTTCTGGGGTTTGGGTTTTGTCCGACTTGTTTGGCTCGGTGTCCTCAACCGGGGTGGGGAGTTTTTTCATCTGGAAGAATTCAGTTTAAATGGGGGCTGATAGATTGAGGGTTTTGTTCTTGCGTACCAATTGCACTGGGTCCTCCTCCAAAGAGGCGACAAACGTTGAATGATTGTTGACTAGCCCCTCGGCGAGGAAGTATTTCGTCAGAACTCGTGAGTAATTAGCGTATTTATCTTCCTCTACGAAATCAATAGTTTGGCATTAATAAATAGTACAATAATTAGACTTAAGTAAAATAAATCAAACAACTTACCTATAGCAATGATCGACCCAATGGGAAACCCGCCGCCGAAAATGTGGTCCAAAGATGGATTTCCGGACGATAGAATCGCTTGACCGCTGTGCAGCGAAGCACGAGTTCCCTTGACGTTAACTGCGCCGCGGCGCTTCACAAAACTGGACATCTCTCAACTGGATCACGAAATAGATAAAAATGTTATTTTAACCAAGTAACCGTTGATTTGCACTGCTGCTCATCGTCTGGAGCGAATGTAAACAAAACACAAAGCAACCACTCCATGCGAACACATCAGCCGGCTTTGACAGTTCTCACTTTTATTCTGCTTCGAATTTCGAGCAGGGTTGCCACATTATTTTCTCATCTTTTTCTCATCTTTAATTTTTGCCAAAAAAAAATCTTAAAGGTCGGCTTCGCACACAAAAAAAGAATATTGTTTTATTAAAAGTTTTGGACTTTACTTCTGAAAAGTGTTTATTTTTCATTAAATTAAAAGTAAAATCATCTAGGGTATGTGTCCCTTGATATGTAACGAAGCTTAATATGTAACGAACGATTGCATTTTTTATTATAACAAATACATAATGTGAGCTGTAAACCACGCAGAGAAATAGATATTTATTTCAAAAATAAATCACTTTGAATACAAAGAAAAATATTTTTGACTCAGGGCCTAATTGAAATTTTCTTTGAATCAAATAAGAACGTTATTGGTTTCAAAGCCAACATTTTTTTTTGTTTTTTCAATCAAGCTTCCATACGACTGGATGTAGATTCAAAAATAGTTTTATTTGTATCTAGCATATCGTTATTTGAATCAAATATATATTTTTTTACTTTAATGACGTGCTTCGTTTTAAATCAATACAAAAACCTTATGACTCGAAATAAAATTGGATTTGTTTTAAAAATAAATCTGGTAGATTTTAATAATTCAATTTCAGGGTATGCTTTATTTTTTTATTTTATGTGATAAAAGTAAAGATCAAGGTTTAATGATTGTTTTTAAACAATATTTATGATGTTCACATAGTTACATTCAGGTTTTGAGACGTCTTGTTGGCTCGCTTGTTGGCCAGGTGGTGTAGACGGAGAAGAAAATGCCGATTCAACCAACGGAGGAAGATTCTGGATCATGAAAAAGGATATTGCTGATTTGATTTTTATGAATTATTATGGTTTACTTACCAAACTTTTTCTCCATGCGTTTGTACCATGCATGCATTTTGTCCTTTCCGCCAAAAATGGCTGCTGTATCAGCTCTTCCACCTCCTTCCGTTAGATAAATTTCAAAATGTCAATGGTGTACTGGTTGTCTGAAATAAGCCCTAAAATTAGAATTTTTAGCATAAGTAATATAAATTTGCATGCTTAGGAATGCACCGATGCCTGCCTGACACAGCTGAAACGATTTTAATAACTCCATAATTTTAAATTCATCCACATCCAACGTCTCAACTTCAAGTTCCTTGATAAAATTCTCCGCCGGCGAGTCCGTTTTGCAGTTTTCGTGTTATAAAATGGCTCGAAAGAGATACACAAAATTTGTTTATTTTATATGCACAAAACATCATGCCATTTTGAACAGATTTTGTTTTCGAATCAAATAGAAATATTGTTGATTCAAATATATTTGTTTTTAAACCGGCGCTGAGTGGTATTAAAAACAAATAAAGATGTTTTTGATTCAACCAAAACCATCTATTTGAATCAAAACCCTCGTATATTTGATTCTATTATGCTGTATTTTTCTGCGTGACGATATTCAAGTTGCTATACACTTGCTTAGAAAAGTTTAATAAGACAGTTGGTAGTATGTTTCACAAAAAATTACACAACTCTTTTTATAACGTCAGGAATTTGGGGGGGATGTGGGTGTTATGTCGGTTTATAAGTATAATAGTGGGTCTGTGGGTGGATGCAACTTCCTCCCATTCGATATATTTACTATTCAATGCAGTCTTCGTTCGGTTTCTTCTTTTTGATATTCTGATTTAAGGCTTTGCCAGCTGTATTTACTTTAAATGTTTATTTTAAATGCTATAAAATGTTCTTAAAAAAATATCTTAAACAATTTACGGAGGAATAATTTGGAGGCACACATACAAACTGTAGTGTCAGTGTCAATTTTTTCGTTCCTGGGCATTAAACAGGACACTGAAAGTAGAACTGGAGAAAATAGATTAAGAAATGTACTCATTTGGTTAAATTTGAGGTTTTTAAATCTCAAAAATCTGTAAACTTTACATAAAGACAGACGAATTTCATAGTCAATTTTACAATTATTGGGGGTTAGGACTATTGTATTATAGTGATTTTGAACCGACTATGATCATAGTCAAAATGACCACTAAAAATAGTCCTTGTACCATGATCATGGTCAAAAATACCAATCCTGACCTTGATTTAACTGTCGGTATAACGATAGATTTTTTTTCAATGTACAGATATCTGTACACGGAGAGTAAGCAGTCCCGTTTGAAAAAACAAACTTACTTGTTGACATCCAAACTAAAAAACTGATTGTTTTAAAAATCCGTTTTTTTTTTGTTTTAAACCAACGATTTTGTTTGGAAACAAACCGGCACGTTGGTTTTCTCTACCTAAAGATATTATGGTTGTTCTCAACTAATATTTATGTTGTTTCCACCTCGAGAGGGGTTTATTATTACTAAAAAACGCAACTTGACTGAGTGGAACAAATTAAAATTTTAGTTTGAAGCAACCAAATCAAACTGATAATTTGTGTGGAGAAAAAATAACTAAAAATTTAGTTGGCAACAAACTATTTTTTGGGTTATTTCATTTTCTGTCATCTGGTCCCGCTGCATGCTCTGACGCTGTCATTCAACAATACCCAAATATGTATTTTCGCGGAAGTTTTGCCAGGTGAACATTTAATATAAAAAATAGCGTAATTCATCCGTTATTTATAATTTGCTATTATTTTATCGTAATCAATCTAATATAAAGTAATGGCTCAAAGGCCAGGGCATCTGGATCCTCCTGAAATCGTAAAGTTCCGGTAAGGTAACCGTGAAACCCATAGATAGTATACCCCCCCCCCTCTTCAGTTCTATAACGAAGACGAAGCCCGCAACACAAACAACACCCGGATCATCGACATGCTGATGTGCAAACGAGCAAAAGAGTTGCTCGCCCTGCCAGAAGATGCAAAGAGCTGAATGTTGGTTGTGGTTCGGAAGTGTACTGGGAGATCAGGGCCACGCTTGGAAAAATTGTAGAAAGGCTCACATTAACATTTGTAGATTTCTCTTAGACAGAGAGAAGTCTATAAATGTTAATGTGTACTTTTCTAATGTTTGTTAGCATTTTATTCAAATAATTATTCTAAAAATTACAGAGAAAATGTAGGCGATTGTGAACGGAAATGTTTGTTGTTTCAACCGTTTTCGTTTGTTTGTTTCAGACAGCAATTCAGTTTAAATCATAATAAAATTTGTTTGAAATAAACCATAAGTGTTGGTAGAATCAACCAACAAATTTGTTTGTTTTCGTAGCTGTCAAAATGAAACCATCAACATAATGGTAAATTCAAATGGATGTCAGTTGAACTTTACTGCTCAATTCCCGAAACAATTACTCAACATTTTAGTTGGTGTTACACCCGGACTGAGAGGGTTTGACGCGTGAACGTGCTCCACCATGATGCGTGAACAGCTGGACCGTTACAACTAGAAACGTCAGTGTCAGTGTCAGTGATCAACATAAACATAGGGCGCTGCCATGTTGACGAATTATCTGTCGCCGTAGAGATTGTATTGGAGTTATTGATTTTGATTTTGGATTGTTAATGAAATAAATAGAGAAGAAATAAGTTAATTGGTTAATTAGTAAAATAGGTGCAAGGTAAATAATATTAAAATAGAATTAGTCGGAAATTGAATTTTAGTTTATTTCAGTTTGCTTACCGGATCAATTTGTAGGGAAGATTTGGGTAAAGCGGGGTTTGGTAGAAAGGAAAATAATTTTGTAAGCAGTATGTAATATTGTATAATAGCTTCATAAGTAACATTATTTCGGTTATACCTTTGTGTGGGGGGGGAAACATACTATATGGGTTTGTTTTTATTAGAGGGTGGGACCGCTCATGAAGTGAGGTAAAAAACCAGTTCATCAAGATAAACGAGTGACCTATCGTTCTTTTCAATTGAACGATAGCTCACCCGCTCACCTCACAAATAGAACTAATATATGAGCAGGAGCGTGAACGGGAGCTATTTCTGTTTGGCAATAATAGATAAGCGAGCGAGAGCGCGAACGGCAGCACCTATTTGAAATAGCTCATTAACTGAGCTATGTTGTGTACCATATCACACGGGAGCTAGAGCTATTTAACTGAGCGAGAGCGCTTGTTTGAGAGGTACCTGCTAAAGTTAGGTCTGCTGACTGAGCGAGAATGGAAACTAGGTGGAAGGGCCAATAATCTGATTAGATTTTCCCCTAAACCGGAGAAACGTACGAAATTGCCATGAAGAGAGCGAGAGTGAAATTAAAATTTGAAAGAAGATGGAAGTGTTTCTCTCACGCTCTCGCCCAACCTAGGTTGCTTTTCTAGCAATGAATGAATAAGATGAAATAGACAACTCGTCAATAAAATTTCTCAAATCATTGATTATCTCTGGTTTGCTTTGAATAGAACGTTTTATTACTTTGCTGTGTTTGTCGTCTTAAAGCGAGTAGAATCATCGTCTGGGCAATTGGATTAAATATTGTACGAGGTAAGTTCTACCACTAGTTCACGTACGATCGATTACCAGAATTTAATTACCTTCGTAATGAATTTCTAGCTCATTATGCTAACCCACGGAAGGACTACCAGTGATATCTGGTACCATTTCTCTAAGGAAGACGGAAAAGGAATATGCCGACACTGTAAAGCCACCATTGCTATGTCATCTGGTTCTTCAGGAAATTTGAAGAGACATATGAAAGCAAAGCATCCATTCGTCCCGCTGAATAGAGGTGATTCATTGAGACAACAAAAGGAACCATCTACTACCCCTGTTGCTACATCCGATGCCGCTACAACCGCTGATGATAAGTCAGGTGAAGTACAACTGCAAGCTTCTTGCTCGAATGAAAACCGAGTATCTGTAACAAAGTCCGATACTGTTACTGTCGTCTCAGCTCCGTTTTTTACGCGATCTGTCCCACAAGCTTCGATGGCACGATTTGTCGAGGTCGTTAAACCGATACCAGTTTATAAAAGTAGAGTTATGGACGTTCAACTATTGAAAATGATATGTAAGGAGTTTCATC
This sequence comes from Aedes koreicus, assembly GCA_024533555.2. Lineage (NCBI taxonomy): Eukaryota > Metazoa > Arthropoda > Insecta > Diptera > Culicidae > Aedes > Aedes koreicus. The sequence continues at coordinate 18,380 of JAHHFK020001440.1, forward strand.
CATTTTCGATTGTTGAGGATTTGGAATTTAAGAAGTTTGTTAATCTTCTAAACCCATCCTATACACTTCCAAGCAGAAAAACATTGTCAAACGGCTTGCTACCTGCTGTTTACAATGAACTTGTAGAAAAAGTAAATATTCAGTTGGCTGAGGCTCCTGCAGTATGCCTAACTTGCGATGGCTGGACCAGCATCACGAATACCGGGTTTTATGCACTTACCGCACATTTTATTGATAAGAATGGAATTTTGAAATCATTTCTTTTGGAATGTTCAGAATTTACGACAAGGCACACTGGTGAAAATATTGCGAAATGGGTAACAGATGTTCTTCGTAAGTTCGGGATCGAGAATAAAATTACAGTGATTGTTACTGATAACGCTTCAAATATGAAATCATCAGCTATTATATTAAAAATGAAGCACTTGGGTTGTTTCGCTCATTCTTTGAACCTGGCTGTACAAAATGCCATAACAAACTCCATCAAACCAATTGTCGACAAGTGCAAGGTAATCGTGCAGTTTTTAAAAAAAAAGCAGTCACGCTTCTTCAAAACTGCAGGAAATGCAAGTTAAACTAGGGAAAATTCCTCTTAAGCTAAAGCAGGATGTTCCGACGAGATGGAACTCCACGTTCGATATGTTAGAACGATTGCTGCTGAACAGAGATGCTGTTATTTCTACTTTGGCTTTATTGGATTCGACCCGCTGCACTTTAGATAACAAGGATTGGGAAGCAATTCAGTGGAGTACAAAAATTCTCGGCCTTTTCAATGAGGTTACAATTGAAATTTCGTCAGAGAAATCTGTTTCATTGTCTAAAAGCGCAGTACTTGCCCGCATTATGATGGAACGGATTAAGCAGAATTCTAACGATTCCCTTCCTCCGAATATCAAGAGGTTGGTAGATGAACTCGAGGATGGTCTCATCAAGCGGTTCGGGGAAAGAGAATCGAATGAACTAATCGCTCAAGCTGTATTTCTTGATCCGCGCTTTAAGAAGCAAGGTTTCGGAGATGTAGAAAATTACAACGCGACGTACCAAGCTCTCGTGCACGAAATGCGGCAGTATATTGATTCATCGGATGAAAACCAGCAAGCTGAGCCCCAACCATTTGTTACTCAATCATCCATATGGGAACAATTCGACGAGAAAATAAGCAAGCTACATACAACACAGGATCCAACAGCAGCTAGTATTGTCGAATTGGATAAATATCTAGCGGAACCGTATCTGCTCAGATCGTGTGACCCTCTAGTTTGGTGGGAGTCCAGGAAGCTAGTGTATCCCAAACTGCATCAGATGGCGATGAAAAAATTGTGCATTCCGGCGACGTCTGTACCTTGTGAGCGGATCTTTTCGAAAGCAGGACAACTGGTTTGTGAGAAACGCAGTAGGCTAACGTCAAAAAATATTTCTCAAATCATGTTTATCAATGTTAACCACACCTAAAATGTAATTATGTTTTTTTTTATTTACTATTCTTTTCTAATAAATCGAATATTTCCATTGAAAATTACACAATTATTTAAACAATCTCATTACGCTGATCGGAAAAAGCTAAGGGCTACAAAAAGATCAATTGAGCGGTTCAGGAGAACTGGTTCACTTCAATGAGCGGAACTGTTCGGAGCCGCTCACTATAGTGAGCCATTTTGCCCACCTCTAAGTTATTAGTGTACCGACTTAATTTCTTCGTGTCAGTGGGTGTATTTCATTGGTATATTAATTGGTGAATTAAAACTTTTTAAACCTAAGTAATTTGGTACCAAATTAAATCGGTTGTTAAAATAGTTGACTATAGCGGGATGCATAAGACTCGATTTAATTGCAATATTTACTATCAAATTTGGTTTTGTTTTTGAGTGAATGGGCAAAAGTATATTTTTATCAACACAATAATATCAGATGCAGCGATTTATTGTGTGGGTGTTTTTTTGTTACATCATTGATTTGGTTGAATTTGTAGATTATTCTATATTTTATTCTGTAAGAGAGTTTAGTTATAATGGCTAGTAGCTGAAGTGTTTGGAGAAAAGAGAAAAAGGAACAGAAAATGAAAGAATATGGCAAAAAATATACCGAAAGCATTTAAATGAGAGTGAAGCTGAGGAGGATGTATTTCGAAAACAAGGGCAATCTGTAGAAGGATACGGTACTGTGGCATCAAAGAATATCATGATGGAGGAAATTACTGACGACCAACAAGTATGTAGGATGTGGAACGAAGACGGTGCGGAACATGGTTCAAAGGATTATAATGAAGAAATAATGTTTGGGAGTGTTCTAGACGATGCTCGAAAATCTGGGGACCCTGAGAGTGATTTCGCGACATGTTCAACTGCAATTCAAGGGACAAAAATTCCCCTAAAATATGATTTGGCCAATTTCGTTTCTCAAAACCATCTTAGTGTGGAGGCTACTGGAGCTTCACTGGACATTCTTAGCAATGAAGATCTCGATGTTCCTAAGTGTCACTCTACTCTTCTTGGAACTCCTCAACATGCTTTCCCAACAAACATCGATGTCGAATAACCGCTTGTTCAAACAAATTTGGAAAAGTTATTCAGCTTTCTAGAAGGAAAAGCTGAACATCTTCTCCAAATTTGTTTGAACAAGCGGTTATTCGACACCGATGTTTGTTGGGTTTATTCCTAAGAAAGTACATCCAGGAGAGCTTGTGTATTTCGAGATTCAAAGCTTCAAAGCGATGATCCAGTAATATCCGCAATGGAAGAAAGAACTGTTGATTAAAATATTGATGGACTTCCCACTTCGGAGAATGGTACGTGTGGCATATTCTAGCGGCTTTTCTCCATGTGCCCATGTCCAGAAACCAAAATCAGCTTCAATACCTACCCCGTGGGCAGATTCAAGATCAAAGTCGTATCCAGCGTCCTTCATAAACGCAGATCAAATGAAGAACCTAGCGATGATAATTTCGAAGGTTACTTCAAGCAAAATGTTCCAGCATCCGATTACGTCTATCCACTGCATTCCGCTAAGATGGCATGCTCAGAGAAAACAAACGAAGAAATAGAGTCCCCGGAATATTCGCCTTTGCAGAGCTAACTAAGTATACATGATTATTTTAACCTTATTAAAAGCTTTATTAATAGTGATTTTGGCCTGGGCCTTGTTATTCTTTTAATAAACCACTGATTTGGTTGAGTATATATAGTATTTCTACATCAACCCATTACTATTCCAAACAACCAATTTATCGACCCATTTCGTTGGTCTATTTCAGTGCCATTTATCACCCGATTAGTCACCCTATTCTACTGATTCAATTTATAGAAAATCTATAGGTACACTGATTTTGTTACTCCCAGTAAGTCAATTCCAACTGCTGATGCGTCCAGATACTGAACACATGATTAATCGGCCGATTTTATTGTGACTATCTGAACTAAACAACTGTAAATAACTTATTTATCGACCTATTACGTCCCTTATAGAATGACTTCAAAGCAACTTAATCCCCGATTAATCAACATATTAAGTCGGAGCTCAAAATACTCAAATGTTTAAAACAATCGATTAATCAACCGATTCTGTCGGTTATCATATAGGCCAATTTCGAATACTGTCGCGTTGACTTACCGCTATGTTAAATTTCCGTAAGCGTCGTTGCAACAATCGGTCGATTAGTACCCGCATAACGAAAAACAATTTGCTATATAGTCAAAACTACATTTAGAATGTAAGATATATTATCACATTTTATGTTATTGTAATCGAATAGTTTAATCTCATTTTCACCATACACCCTATACATTAACACATATTGTTAATGTATGCCATATTGTCATTAAAAGGTTTTTAATTGTCTGTACTCGGTCTGGATTATATACCAACTTTTTGGCATAGAGTACAGCAAAAATTTTGTTCGTTAAAATTTCCATTTTTTTTATGGTAAAGGGCGATACGGTCAAAATTTGGTCAATATCAACTTGCCGTATTTCTTTCAATTTTGCATTTAAAAAACCTGAACACCCCTCATTTTGAAGGTGTGTGTGTGTAGAATGTTGCTCCTATTTTGATTTTGGAATTCACTCTTCAGTTGTCAAAATGCCGTCCAAGCAAGAAGAGCAGCGTATCAAAATTTTGCTCGCGCATCGCGAAATCCGAGCTACTCGCACGCAAAGTTGGCAAAATCGCTAAAAGTTGCCAAATCAACCGTTACAAATGTAATTAAAGTGTTTGGGGAACGTTTGTCGACAGCCAGGAAGTCTGGATCGGGGGGAAATCGAAAACCGGAAGCCGCTGAGACGACAAAGAGAGTTGCCGGTAGTTTCAAGCGAAACCCTAACCTATCTCTCCGAGATGCCGCAAATAAGCTGGGTGTATCGTCTACAACCGTGCATCGAGCCAAAAAACGAGCCGGACTATCGACTTACAAGAAGGTAGTGACTCCAAATCGCGATGATAAACAAAATACGACGGCCAAAGCGCGATCCCGGAGGCTGTACACGACGATGCTGACGAAGTTTGACTGCGTGGTAATGGACGACGAAACCTACGTCAAAGCCGACTACAAGCAGCTTCCGGGACAGGAGTTTTATACGGCAAAAGGAAGGGGAAAGGTAGCAGATATTTTCAAGCACACGAAACTGTCAAAGTTCGCAAAGAAATATCTGGTTTGGCAAGCCATCTGTACTTGTGGCTTGAAAAGCAGCATTTTCATAGCTTCCGGGACTGTCAACCAAGAAATTTACGTGAAAGAGTGTTTGAATAAACGTCTGCTGCCTTTCCTGAAGAAACACGGTTGTTCCGTACTGTTTTGGCCGGATTTGGCATCTTGCCATTACGGTAAAAAGGCCATGGAGTGGTACGCCGCCAACAACGTGCAGGTGGTTCCCAAGGACAAGAACCCTCCCAACACGCCAGAGCTCCGCCCAATTGAGAAATACTGGGCTATTGTCAAGCGGAACTTAAAGAAGACCAAAAAAACTGCTAAGGACGAGCAGCAGTTCAAGGCAAACTGGCTTTCTGCGGCGAAGAAGGTGGACAAGGTGGCTGTACAAAATCTGTTGGCAGGGGTCAAGCGTAAGGCCCGGCAATTCGGATTTGG
>JAHHFK020001441.1:0-24293 GCA_024533555.2 Aedes koreicus
ATTTTCAACCAAACGAGTAAAGGAGATGATTAGTTTCACACTACCAGGCCTGTGTTCTATGCCATGGAATATGAAACGTCAGGCTGCAAGGTTTGTTTACCAATATTTCGGAGAAAAAGTGCAAGTGCAAATGTATGTAAACAAAACGTTTAGCCCATACCGTTTACATTAATATATAACTCTTCACTCCTAGGCAAAAATGCAATCAACAACTGTCATTATGTGCGTAATACACTATTGAGTATTCCTTACTCTTTCGCACCACTGCTAAATCTCATTTGATACCCCGCTACTCCACCAGTCTTCCCTACCAACTGAGGAAAATAGACCACCTGAGATATTAGAGTCACCTTGGCCCTGATGTAAACAAATGAACTTACTCTGACAACGTCCCCCTGGGATTATATACACTCTCGCTTTTCTTCACTACAACATTACGTCTTAAATATACAGGATGTTCAATAAGTTCGAATACAAGTTTTCATCATTGCGTAGGTATGCGCCACGTACATATTCTGCATTGGTATTGGTGTCAGCTTTAGCTTCATTCATACGCTACCGAATGTGCGCGGTGTTGACATTCTGTTAGTTGTTGTTTGTTTGTTACGCGCGATGAAAGAGTATCGGGACTTCGTAATTAAGCGTTTTTTGAACGGTGAGCGACCCGGCGATATATTCCGGCTGCTGAAATCGCATGGGGTCAAGCGGAACTTTGTCTACACGACCATCAGGCGATACCGGGAGACGTCCTCGACCAATGACCGTGCGAGATCCGGTCGGCCGCGTTCAGCGAGGACGCCACGGGTCATCAAGATCGTGAGGGAGCGAATTCGGCGCAAAAAGAACCGCTCAATCCGGAAAACGGCTGCAGATCTCAACGTTTCCATTGGAACCGCTCACACCATACTCACCAAGGACCTTGGTTTCAGGCCTTACAAAAAACGTAAGGTCCATGGCGTTTCGGGAGGCTACCAGCAAAAAGCGGTTGGATCGAGCTAAGAGGATCCTCTCTCGGCACGCTGGTCAGGAGTTTGTTTTTTCGGACGAGAAACTGTTCGTGCTGCAGCAGCCGCACAATGTGCAAAATGACCGGGTGTGGGCGCCATCGAGGGACAGCATTCCTGAATCCAATATAAACATCCCTCGGTTCCAAAGTGCCGCGTCGGTGATGGTTTGGGGGGGCAGTATGCAAACGTGGTAAGCTACCCTTGGTGTTTATTGAAAAAAACGTCAAAATCAACGCGGCGTACTACAAAACTGAGGTTTTGGAAAAGGTTGTTGCCCCCAGTCTCCGAAGCCTTTACGGCGATGAGCACTACGTGTTCCAGCAGGACGGTGCACCAGCCCATACGGCAAATGTGGTTCAAGCCTGGTGTCGGGACAATTTAACCGACTTTCTGGACAAAACTTTGTGGCCTCCCAGCTCCCCGGACTTGAATCCTCTCGACTTTTTTGTTTGGTCCTATATGATGGCGAAGCTGAACGAATACAAGGTCAGCACTTTGGATCATTTCAAGACGGTAATTCTCAAAATCTGGGACGAAATGCCCATGCAGTCCGTGCGTGCCGCCTGCGACGCGTTCGAGAAACGTTTGAAGCTCGTTAAGGAGTACAAAGGGGGGGTCATTCCAAGAGAAATGTTGTAAACGTTCCTTGTAAACATAGCTTTCAATAACATAAATCCAAAAAATAAAAAAACATGTTTTCATTTTTTTAACAAATTTTGAAAGTGTATCCGAACTTATTGAACACCGTGTACACAAAATATGCCTTAATGGCATCGTTTCAATGTGTCTGGGATTTTCGTATTCAACCTTTACAAAATATTTTTCGGAAAGCTTCTTACTATTTCAGAAACAGTGTCAAAAATAACACTGAAAATCTCAATTAATAGCTGCACAGTCGAAAGAAACCGTCATTTGCATCGTTATCTAATGCACATATATGGAAGAACTGGCATAAATACATGGGATAGTTCATGTCCAAAGTTCATTTTAACGTGTGAAATATACAAAATCCATCGAAATAAATCCGTTGTACTTGGTCAGTACTTGTGTTGGCAAACCCACCGTGCAAGCGTTACGGGTAGAAAAGTGAGTCCCCGTTACGCCCAATACGCTTGCGCAGTCTAGCATAACGGCAGCTGTCATGTTGTCCGATCCGTCAGGGCAGCGGCGACCAATGACGTCTATATAAGGTCTGGGGCAACACACTGCTTGCTTGTATTGGAAGCAAAAATAATGTAAACATTACTGAGCTGACGAGTGATGACGTAACACTAATCAACTCTCTATGGGCGTGCATAGGTCCAGGTAAAAAAATCGCTTCAAACGTGTATTATAAATGCTGAATTGCGGAAATAATCATGATACACATGCCATTTATTGAGCAGAAGCATTTCCTCGCGGTAACATGGGTAATTTATAGTGAATTTAACTGAATTTAATTGAATTTTTGCCACATTAACTTTCAAACGCTGGAACTTGACAATCGAGTGCCGTATAGAGCTAATTTTCCATCATCAATAGACTGGAATCGGTTGAAAAGTTAAGTTTTATAGCGCACACAATAAACAATCACGGAACGAATGAATAAAAAAAATAGTATGACGTAGCTCTTTCCGAGCTCTTGTGTAGCGTGCGCAAGGAGTGCGCTGGTATTAGTGTCATAAGCGAATTTTGCTCATTTCACTAATTTTGTTGTGGCTACTGGGCCAGACCTTATATAGACGTCATTGAGCGGCGACAGAGGAGAAATGTCAGAAGACCACTACAACAGTAGTGAAAAGAAAGGAAAATAGAATCGAGTTGAAAAAAAATTTTTAAATAATGAAAAAAATAAGTTGGTTAGGGAGGTTTTTTTGGGGGGGGTAAGAAAAAAAAAATAAAAAAAAAAGTGGAATATTTACTGTAAACTGGTAATTATAAATACCCCCAATGGTTTATTTTTTTTTTTTTAAGAAATTTGTGAGGCACACGAGAACACCAAAATGTAAGTTTTTTTTTTCTTTGTCATTAAGTTCCAACTAACGGAAAATACATTTTCAGCTTTGAAGCTGTGCAACACTGCTATTGAAGAGGTATTTCCTTTTGTCCCGCAAAGTATAGTTTCTTCCCGAACAACTTGCTCGTAAAACTTTCTTGTACGGGTTTTTGCAACCAGGTTTTGATTCAGCGTCCTAATGCAATGTTTGCTGGCACGCTACGACCAACATTCTTCTGGCATACAGATTCGCCGAACTGTACTTTGCGACGCGGTGAAGTTTTTCGCCAAATCACGCTCGAAGATCCCTGGATTTTTTTTTTTTTTTTGACTGCCCTGATTATTTCCGCTCGTTGTTTCCGCTTAGTTTGTTTCACTTCTACGCTTGTTTTGTTTTGATTGATTCAATGTTTGTGTTTCCTGCTAACGTTTGAGCACGGTATTTACAGTCGATTTTGAAAATTTGAGAGCCTTTGCGGTTATTTCTGCTAACCATGTTGGGGTTTCAAAAATTATCGAAGATGAAACGCGAATGACGCGAGAGAATTCTGCATAATCAAAACGCTGTCGTTAGTTTCTCGCTATGACAACAAGCGGCGCAACAGTAATTAAAAAGAACCGGTCAAATACTAACTGAAACGGACTTTACTGTGGAAATAAATCTAAAAGACTAAGTTTAGAACCGGCAATAAACTAGTATGCAATGTAAGAACAAGCATAAAATTGCTATAAAACAAGCAGAAGCGGACATTTATTGAATCCAGCAAAGTGTACCTTTCAGCTGAGTTCTCAGTGATGAACGATAAACTGGACAACTCGGTGAAGAATCGAAAAATCCATGACCTGTCAAAAATTAATATTTGAATCAGTACATAATTGCTGTATTTTGACAAAATTGAACGAGGCAGATTATTGGGATGTAGGGTTATGGGATGTAATGTCAGCCTAGCCCTTTAATTCGACCTATTTATTAAATATATCATTGACACCATGACACGTTGATATAACAGCAATGGAAATTACCCAAGGGTAAGTCACTTAGAACACTGTGCCAGCCACGATGTCTTACACACTAGAGAAATAGATTTCATAACTGCGGCACATCGATTTTCATTCCATACCACATTTGTGGCACACTGAGGAACACCCCAAGCAACACGCAAGTTTTATAACGGTTGAAAATACTTTTATATGACTAGATTTGGTTATAAAAAAGCTTACTCAACATAAAATCATAAAGTTGTGTTACTTGGGACTTTTGACAGTTGAGCGTATAGAAATAAGAAACCAGCAACCTTGCCAATACGCGTTGCCTGGTTGCCAGGCTCAGCAGAAAATAACAATTTGGGAACAATGGATCTCTTCAAGCGCACCTTCTCCTGTTCGAACGGATAGTTCGGGATTTGGACTCCGCTGGAATCAAGTTCTGGGACACAAGCCTTCGGAGTGCCCCCAGCGGCGCGAGTTTGATGGCAAAAAGCCGAAGAAGAAGGAAAACAAGTTCGAAAACTAAGAGAAACAAGAGTCGAGCACTCGACACTGAAGAAGTCTGTAAGTCGCAGACTAAGGCCGATCCCAACGCTGAGCTTCATGTTTGTTTGAAAATGCTTGCCAGTTTTAAAATTTGGAACTGTCGAAAATAAAACTAGAACACGTTAATCGCAATGCGATGTTTTAAAAACATTGGTTGCTTATTAATTCGCGTTTAGAAAATCGCTTGCAAAACAAAACAAAAAACGCCCTTTTGACAGTCATCAGTCATAACAGCTGGCACAACTACAAAGAAAATCAATTTAAAACAATATTGGACCCGTGTTTCAAATCACGGTGAAAATAGAAAAATTGGTGAAAATTATGGCCTACAAATGCTTCATGCATTATTTTACAAAACATTTCTTATGAAAAAAGTTATCCATGCGTGGAAACTGACCGGTATTGCTCAATTGGTCTTAGATCCTGAGTAATGACCGAATTCATCTCCTTGGAAACCAAGGGCCATTTTAGCTGTTCTACTGTTTGGTGGAATTTTAGTAGTGGCAGCTAGCCAAGTTCGACCAGAATAGGCAATACACGTCATGCTGCTCTAGAAAAAGCAGTCGTAAATGTTTTGGTTCATGATCGCAGAAATATCAAAGGATTCGCTTCACAACTGCAGGTTACTTGTTAGGCAAGGGCCTATTAGGAAAATTTGAACATCTTTTGATTTTACATTCTTCCGGTCAAGTGAAGTATAAAATGTCTGTCCAGGAATCTAATCGATGGCTGCCAGTCAGTACGTTTCGTCTTCCACAACCACACAATCGTATTTTGTTAACCGAGCTTCGAGAGGTTACCTTGAGCGCTTATGTGGCTCCAATTTATTTTTACTTTTTTTACTTTCTCATCTCTTAAAACTTCTTAATCCAGTCGTCTTTTTCACTTTAGGACGTAAGATTGCGAAACATTTTTGCTTTCCTCCGCTGCCCTCGATGATTTGTCTCTTTTGCATTTGTTTCAGGATCCGTAGCGTCTACCACTTGGATGGATTTAAAAATAATCAAAAGTTTTGCTAAATGTCAGCCGGAAGTTAGCTACCTACAGGATAGAATCGTGACGAGATTGCGCTGTTGAAGCCATGATGTAAGGTCTGTATCCACATTAATCCGGACATCTTCAAATCATTGTAAATTTTTGAAATATTGCACGTAGGAATGAAAAATTTCACTGTGGTATAGCTGAGAGTCTTTGATGAAAAAGACTAACGGGTGTCCACTAAAAAATGAGAATGATTTCAATACTTTTCCATCAGAACAAAAACGGCCGCATAGAAATGTCACTTTAGATGAATGAATCGTTGCACTCTCCAGAAAATTTTCATACACTCTTATTTCACTCTAACATGTTCAGTCGTGTTCAGCATGCCGTCGAAACAGGAAGAACTGCGCGCGCGCGTTGTACAATTCTTTCAAGCGAACGAAGATCGTGGAAAAAATACACGGTGGACCATTTTTGTCGTGAAAAAGTTCCGGTATCCACCGTATACCGTATCCTGGCATGCATGAGAGTAACCCGGAAGAAAGGTTACGGCCGTCCAGCGAAAATAATGAATGAGAAAACGCTCCGCTCGCTGCGCAGCATGTTCAACAACAAGGATTCGGTAAATCAACGGGAAGCAGCCCGAAAGTTCCATTGTTCGAAGTCACTCATCTGCAAGACGCTAAAGAAAGAAGGAATAGTGTGTAGAAAGAAAACCAGATCCCCAGAGTACACAGATGAGCAGATTCAAACCGTGAAATCCCAATGCCGCTGGATGACTCGGAATTACGGCGGAAAATCTTTCGTTCTGGACGACGAAAGCTACTTTCCTCTTTCGAAGTCTCAGATACCGGGAAACGACCGATTCTACACTAAGGACAAATCTACTACTCCTCCAAAAGTAATGTATAAGTTCAAGCACAAATTTGAATCGAAGGTTATGTTATACATCGTAATATCCGATAAGGGTATTTCGAAGCCGTGGTTCAAACCAAGCGGTTTGGCCATCAACCAGGAGGTGTACCAAAGAGAGTGTTTGCAGAAAATACTCATCCCATTTCTTAAACAACATCACTCGGATGGCAAATACGTGTTTTGGCCGGACAAGGCATCATCGCACTACGCAAAAAAAAAAAACGCTAACGTTTTGGCCAAAATATACCATATGTCCCAAAAGACCGGAATCCGACAAATTTGCCACAGTGCCGTCCTATCGAGGATTTCTTCGGTCTTTTGAGCTCCATGGTATACAAGGATAATTGGAAGGCCAAGAACACCAAGCAACTTACCAACAGGATCAAAAGCTGCATCCGAAAAATCGATGTGGCTGCCGTCCAACGGTCATGTTCCAGCATAACGACTAAGCTGCGCCGCACGGCGGACCACGGACCATATGACAATATTCACTAAACTTAGTTTGAAGATTTAAGTTGACCCTTTTAATAAAATAAATCAGTTTGAACAAAACTTCACTGGTATTTTTTTCCTGACCCATTCTTTTCGTTCTCATTATTTAGTGGACACCCGTTATGATTGATGTTTACATTTCATGTTTAGTATTCAAGATGGCGACGAAAGAAAAACAAGTGCGCGAGCGAATTTTGTACGGGCGTACGGTAAATCCTGACTTGTCAATACTGGACCTTGCAAAAACATTGGATTTGCCTAAATCCACGGTTCCCGATGTCGCCTGGTTTTGTCCAAAAATCAAAACAACGTTTGGGACTTAAGTCGTATAAAGTAAAAACAGTTCCAAATCGCAACGACGTTTGTACTGCGAATATTTGACGAAGTTTTCATGCGTTGTTATGGACGATGAAACTTATGGCTGGCTTTATACTCTGCTATGGCCAGAAATGCTACAGCTGAGCATTTCAGAACGAAGAAGGCATCGGAATTTCCCAAAAAATATCTTGAGTGGCAAGCAATTTGCCCTTGTGTGGCAAAAAGAGGGGATCTTCGTCACTACAGGCACAATCAACAAGGAGATCTATCAGAAAGAGTGTCTGCAGAAGCGATTGCTACCCTTCATCAAAAGTCACAAAGAAAAACCTTTGTTCTGGCCCGATTTGGCATCCTGCCACTATGCTAAAACTGTGATGGAGTGGTACCAAGCAAATCAAGTGAACATTGTCCAAAAAACCTCAAACCCGCCAAATTCCCCAGAGCTACGACCAATCGAGAGATATTGGGCTCTGATGAAGTGGAAGCTTTCTGGAAAGAAGCAAGGAATCAAAGACATCAAACACTTCCAGCAAATTTGGACAAAGACGGCTTCTATGATTTCTGAAGAGTCTGTACAAACCCTAATGGACGAAGTTAAGCGCAAAGTTCGAAAATTTTATGCAAATACCGAATAACTATGTTTTGTCTTCACGAATTGTTAAAACACATCCCATGAATCTGAAATAAACAACTACGACGGAAATATAATGCGAAATTTATGTTTTATTCATGTTTTGAGGTGTCCGGATTATTGCGGATACAGACCTTATGTGATGTAAACACATGAAATTATTCGGACCAAAGGCCTCCACGACCAAAACAGCCTCTTTTTGATTTGTATTACTGTCCCTTTTTTTCTCACGCAAAGTTACTCAATTTTCGTAAAAAGTGGAACAACTCAATTTATGAGCTTGAAAAACAAAGTCACCGCTTCTAACTTGAAAATATCCCCCTTTTATAAACTATATTATCTGAAGCCCTTTCTCATAAGTTTAACATAATAACATAAACACTGTCAATCATGTCGGTTTTAGTGACGCTGACATCGAGAGACAGATATCCAAGCAATTTTCCAAACGATTAAATTTGCATTTTCCCACACATCAACCAAAGACCACAAATCGAAACCAAACGGCGGAAAACAGCCTGAACCGCAAAAAAAACGGAATTATTTCGATTCACTTAACTCTCATCAACGAACATCTCCAATGAGGTTGTTCGGCTGCGAAACGGGTGAAAGTGACTTCAAAATTTGAGAGGATAGAAGCATTTTGTGAATGTCGTCGCAGCAAGTCAATCGGAAAGGGCACGAACTGAACTGTCTTATGATGTTTACCTCCACCATCAACAACAACAACACGAAACATGCCACTCACCACCACGATGGCCAATTTTCCACGATGAGGTCAGACGGGGAAGGATGGCGAACACATTTTGCCCTCATCAATGAGTGGCACTTCTGATCGACCGATATGGAAAGGAAATTTCACTTAGAAAAGAAGGCATGACGCGTAGAGGAAAAGCAATAAAAAGTCGATGACTTTCACACTTTTATCTGATGGTAATGATTAGCAAGTAAGAAAGCCGATTTAATCGTTGTCTGCTATGAAAGGAAGGGTTTGAACATGGGGGGTACTAGGTATTTCTTTTTGTCCTTGAACTTATACAATCTCGAAAATATCTAAATGTTCTATATAACTACTATGGTCATATGCTTTCCCTATTGTAGGATATCGAAATATGGAGGATAGACTTCACACTTAAAAATTTTTACAGTATTCGGTAACTTTTTACCAAACTTTCAACAGCTGAACGTTTGGTAATCCGATTTAACGGATTTCGGTAAAATTTTACAGTATTCCGGTAAAAAAAACTACCGGAACTTGTCAAATTTTACCGAAATCCGTTAAATTGGATTACCGAACGTTCAGCTGTTGAAAGTTCGATAAAAAATTACCGAATACTGTAAAATTTTCTTAAGGTGTTGGTTTTCATAGGTGTGTGCCTTTTAAAAAGACAATATAGAAAAATCTTTCGTTTCTAAACTTTTTGACAACTCAACAGAGCCTTTTTAAGTTTACAAATGTTAGCAAAATTTTAAAATAACTGCCGTATAATAATTTTCTATCAAACTGAAAGCCAAAAAGTAGAAAATACCCAGCCTATAACGTCGGATATAGACAAAACCCCGTTTTTGCTGTTTTCAATACTACACTAAGGCAAATAAAGTTTAAAATTTCATAAGGTACAACTTACGAACAATGCTTTTGAATTTCATAAGCATAACTTATTAATGAATTTTGTTTTGCACGAAGGTGTTCTTTTAAGCCTTTAGGCTTTCCTATTTACACGCGTTGATATACACAGATAAAAAGAAACATTTAATTTTCTGCGTAATCTAATGCACATAAAGGGAGTGCTAGATTTGGCATAAATTAATTGGATCTTTAATGTAAATTTAAGCCCAAAAACGCTGGAATCAGGTTTGTTGTATGAAAGATTGCAAAAATGTTGTATGCTGTAGGAAATACTGCTAACAATTACGTTGTTTTCGCTTGCTTTGGTTTGAAATTAAAGGAGGGGAAATTTTGCACGTCTGTTAAAATGTTAAAATGTTAATTAAAAAGTGATCAAGCCAGTGGATCCGTAAACTCAACGTTCAAGGTTCGATTCTAGGTTGCTTCTAATCTAATCTAATCTAATCTAATACAAACGCAGCCTGAAAATAATTGGGTTAGATGACGCCCAATTATTTTTTTTTGTCAATATTGATGCTTGCAGCATATCAAAGACATGATACAAGCGTCAAAGCGGCCAGGCCTACTGCGTTGCATTTATCGCAGAGGTTCGATTCTAGGTTGCTTCATACTTTTACTTTTTCAACATCATTAATTCCATAAGGCAAATCAATGAAATTCATACTGTTTTCTTATGGCAAAAAATCATAATGCAATATTGTGAATATCGAAAATTTATATCGCTGAGTGTACTAGAGCCAAAAACATCGGATATAACTTTGTTTTAGCCATCTTTTCCTTCCTTCTTAGCATTTCAAGCTTAATGTTTTAACAGTTCGCTCTCAACTTAATGGTTTTCCTAGTTCAAAATTCATAGTTATAAATGATTTTGTTTTTATCAACCAAGCAAAACCCAACAATTTCCATACATTTTTAGATTTAATGCCATACCAGGCCCATTTGGACCTCGGTCACCTCCTAAATGTGACAACCGGCAGAAACGACTACCATCGATTAATTTTAACTAGCTGAGCCCGGTGCTATAATATTTTCGTTTGCTAATGCGTGACTTCGATTTATAGTGTATTATTTTTAAATTTTGTTTTTGTTTTTTTTTCTTAACTTAGCTGCGTTGCATAAATTTATCGAACTTAAAGTTGTCGTTCTAAGAATAAAATTACTTCACTTTTTTCAATAGTACCTACACAGAAAGAAAAAGTGCGGTAGTTCCTACTATTTTGACTGACTACACCAGGTTTTAAAACTAGCACAAATTTTGACAGGTCGTAGTATTTTCTACTGCAATACCAGTGTATTATCATAAACGAAACTAAACGAAATTATTTTCTGCCAAAAATTGTATTAATTAAACCCTCGGATTTGTAGTTTTTACTATGGTTTTTCTTTCTGTGTAGAAACATTTCATGGACAAAAAGTGTATCTTCAAAGTACGCCGTATGCTGTCAGTTTAAACGTAATTTTCCCTTGCAAAACCTTGGAAACATCTTGTGCATAATTCAAGCTGAACTATGCATTTGGTCCTAAGTAACATTGGAAGACTCTCTTCGTTGACATTCTCTTTGCGTTCGTAGCACTATGTGAAAACATGCTCAAGTATTTGCAGCACATAGTACGGTAATATAAAGTGTAATTAAGGATCCAATACATCCAAAACCTTAGCAAATCGTTTAATGGACAAACTATTAACGAAAGAGAAAGTCGACGAAGAGAATCTCTGAATGTTACTGTTCAGCTTGAATTAGGCACTGAGAGTAGCTCAAGCATCCCCCTTTATAAGGGGGAAGGGTTCAAACTTCTTTCAGAGCATGTTTCTAACCTGAGAAAATTCACATTTTGTATTGTATTTGCCTGGATAATTCTCATGTTTGATTGAAATTTGTTTCATTCGTATGAGAGTCCCCCCTTGCGGCGGGGGAGGGGCTTCTAACCATCATAGAAAAATAATCCAAGCCGATTGATTCACTTTCTGTTTCATTTGTATGAGAGCCCACCCCCTTCCAGAGAAGAGAGGGTTCTCGAACCACCATAGAAACAAATTATACCTCGAAAAACCCCACATGCCAAATTTGGTTCCATTTGCTTTATTAGTTGTCGAGTTATGCAGAAATTTCAGTTTCATTTGTATGAGAGCCCTCTCCCCTTCTATAGAGAGGAGGGGTCTCGAACCAACATAAACACATTTTTTGCTTCCAGAAAACTCCACATGTTAAATTTGGTTCCATTTGCTTGATTAGTTCTTGAGCTATGCAAAAACTTCTGTTTTATTTGTATGGGAGCCTCCCCTTCCAGAAAGAGGAGGGGTCTCAAACTACCCTAGAAACATTTTTAGCTTCTAAAAAGTCTCACATGCTAAAGTTGGTTTCCTTTGCTTGATTAGTTTTTGAGTTATGCAGAAATATGTATTTCATTTGTATGGGAAACCTCCCCCCCTCTCCATAGAAGGGAGGGGTCGCTTATTATCTTAAGAACCTTCCCCGGTCCCAAAAACCCCTCCACACAAAATTTCACGCCGATCGGTTTAGTAGTGCCCGAGTCTATAAGGTTCAGACAGACGGACAGACAGACAGACAGACAGAAATTCATTTTTACACTGAAAATTTATATTCGTCAAGTTGCTTTCACGAGTTTCGTAAACATGGATTTTGTACATAGAACAAATGTCTCGTAAATTGCATGAAGCATTCATATTGCTTTTTATCTGGTGAAATGCTATCATTACACCTTTTTGTATAATGTACGAAATGAATTTCGTGAAGACCAGCCAAACGCTGCTTCTCTTTTCCGTACTCATGCAAAATGGTGTTGCTGCTGGGATGGGCGAGGATAATTTATCAATCCCAAAATACAATTTGAGGCGCTGTCGAGAGTTATAACTTCATGCTCATTAATCAAGTATCTTCTCACGAGTTAGCATCGCCTACTAAAATCAACCACGGTTTCATTATCAGCTCTTCCCAGAAATACAGGATCGAATCCCATGTCAGAAACATTAAAAAAAAAGCTGGACAACTCCACGTGGTTGCGCTTTTTTTGTTAATTACATTTCGAGTCGATAAAGTAGATCTCTCAGTCATTCAGGCAACAATCAGAGAGACGATTCTTTTTAATTTGTATAAAAATATTCGTAGCTCTTTGTATTGTTTTCGTACAATGCACGAATGTTATTTCTGTATCAACAAATGCTTCGTGCTTTTGACAGCTGCGCGTGTGCCACTAATTACGAATGTATCTTTATAAAAAGTACAAATCAGTTTCGTTGCAGAAAACAACGAACAGATTCGTTAGTTCTACCTTCGATTTCGTAATATAAACTAAAATTAACTTTCAGTGTATATATTTATATATATAGATAGATTATTCAGTTGTCAAAATGCTGTCCAAGCAAGAAGAGCAGCGTATCAAAACCTTGCTCGCGCATCGCGAAAATCCGAGCTACTCGCACGCAAAGTTGGTAAAATCGCTAAAAGTTGCCAAATCAACCGTTACAAATGTAATTAAAGTGTTTGGGGAACGTTTGTCGACAGCCAGGAAGTTCGGGATCGGGGGGAAATCGAAAACCGGAAGCCGCTGAGACGACAAAGAGAGTTGCCGGTAGTTTCAAGCGAAATCCCCTAACCTATCTCTCCGAGATGCCGCAAATGGGTTGGGTGTATCGTCTACAACCGTGCATCGAGCCAAAAGACGAGCCGGACTATCGACTTACAAGAAGGTAGTGACTCCAAATCGCGATGATAAACAAAATACGACGGCCAAAGCGCGATCCCGGATACGGCCAATGACGATGCTGACGTGGCTTGACTGCGTGGTAATGGACGACGAAACCTACGTCAAAGCCGACTACAAGCAGCTTCCGGGACAGGAGTTTTATACGGCAAAAGGAAGGGGAAAGGTAGCAGATATTTTCAAGCACACGAAACTGTCAAAGTTCGCAAAGAAATATCTGGTTTGGCAAGCCATCTGTACCTGTGGCTTGAAAAGCAGCATTTTCATAGCTTCCGGGACTGTCAACCAAGAAATTTACGTGAAAGAGTGTTTGAATAAACGTCTGCTGCCTTTCCTGAAGAAACACGGTTGTTCCGTACTGTTTTGGCCGGATTTGGCATCTTGCCATTACGGTAAAAAGGCCATGGAGTGGTACGCCGCCAACAACGTGCAGGTGGTTCCCAAGGACAAGAACCCTCCCAACACGCCAGAGCTCCGCCCAATTGAGAAATACTGGGCTATTGTCAAGCGGAACCTAAAGAAGACCAAAAAAACTGCTAAGGACGAGCAGCAGTTCAAGGCAAACTGGCTTTCTGCGGCGAAGAAGGTGGACAAGGTGGCTGTACAAAATCTGATGGCAGGGGTCAAGCGTAAGGCCCGGCAATTCGGATTTGGAAAAGCGGAAGCCTAACTGAATATTTTTCCTGAATTTTATACTAATTGAACTTGAAAAAGAAATTTAATTTGATTTTTAAAATAAACGATTTCACCGATTTACACGCGTTTTCCCTTGACCAAATTTTGACCGTATCACCCTTTAGTGCGCTTCAAGCTCAAACTCGACCAGTTCCAGGAACGTCATTTCGTAGGAAACCTCCTTCTCCATGGTGGGATCAACAGTGCACCGAGGTTTACCGTAAAAAGTCCGACGCGTTTAAAGTTTTTCGTAGACGTGGAATACCTGAGCACTTCGAAGTATACACGGCTCTCGAACGCGAACTTAAGAGTCTCATCAAGGCCAAGAAACGCGGTTACTGGCGAAGATTCGTGGACGGGCTATCGCGCGAGACGACGATGAGTACTCTCTGGAACACGGCGCGAAGATTGCGTAACCGAACTAAGAACAACGAGAGCGAAGAGTACTCAGACCAATGGATCCTCCAGTTCGCGCGAAAAGTTTGCCCAGATTCTGTGCCGGCACGGATGATTTCTCGCGAAACCATGAATTCGATAGATGAGAACAGCCAACCTTTTTCAATGGTAGAACTCTCTCTCGCGCTCCTTTCGTGTGGCAATACGGCTCCAGGAGCTGATAGAATCAAGTTCAACTTGCTTAAGAACCTCCCAGACGTCGCTAAGAGGCGCATGTTGTACTTGTTTAATCAGTTTCTGGAACTCAACATTGTACCGGATGATTGGAGACGGGTGAGAGTTATAGCCATTCAAAAACCTGGTAAACCCGCGTCTGACCACAACTCCTATCGACCCATCGCGATGTTATCTTGCATTCGAAAGTTGTTGGAGAAAATGATCCTCTTCCGTCTGGACAAATGGGTTGAGACGAATAACCTGCTGTCAGATACTCAATATGGTTTCCGTAGGGGTAAGGGAACGAACGACTGTCTCGCGTTGCTTTCCACAGATATTCAGTTAGCTTTTGCTAAAAAAGAGCAAATGGCTTCTGTGTTCTTGGACATAAAGGGGGCTTTTGATGCAGTATCTGTTGAAGTTCTATCAGATAAACTCCACGCTTGTGGCTTTTCACCATTAATGAATAATTTTTTGTATAATTTGCTGTCAGAGAAACATATGAGCTTCTCTCATGGAACCTCTACAGCTTCCCGATTTAGCTACATGGGTCTCCCCCAGGGATCATGTTTAAGCCCTCTTTTGTATAATGTTTATGTCAAAGACATTGACAGTTGTCTAAATGACAACTGTACGTTGAGACAACTTGCGGATGACGGCGTCCAATGGGGGACCCAATGGGGTCGATCTGCAAGGACCTTTACAGGATACCTTAGACAATTTGTCTACTTGGGCTCTAGAGCTAGGTATCGAATTCTCTACGGAGAAAACAGAGCTGGTAGTTTTTTCAAGGAAGCATAACCCAGCACAACCGAAGCTTCAAATTTGGGGTAAGCCGATAACTCATTCAATGTCCTTTAAATATCTTGGGGTCTGGTTCGATTCAAAGTGCACCTGGAGGATCCCACATTGAGTATCTGAAGCGAAAGTGCCAGCAAAGGATCAACTTTCTTAGAACAATTACCGGGACCTGGTGGGGAGCGCATCCGCAAGATCTTCTAACGTTGTACCGGACAACGATTTTGTCGGTTATCGAATACGGTAGTTTTTGTTTTCAGTCAGTGGCTCGGTCGCACATCATAAAACTGGAACGTATTCAGTATCGGTGTCTTCGTATCGCGTTAGGTTGTATGCACTCGACTCACACCATGAGTCTTGAAGTGGTCGGCATGTTGCCACTCTCGGATCGGTTTACAGAGTTATCTCTCCGGCTCCTCACCAGGTGTGAAGTAATGAACCCCCAAGGTAATCGAAAATTTTGAGAAGCTTCTCGAGTTGAATCCTCAAACTCGCTTCATGACTTTGTACCATTTGTACATAACACAGGATGTCAGCCCTTCGCCAAACATTTCCAATCGTGTTTGCTTCTCCGATTTCGATAATTCGGTTCATTTTGATTTATCCATGAAGCAGGAGCTTCATGGAATCCCAGAGCATCATCGTCCTATGATTGCTCCGGTGATATTTGCTGCAAAGTTTGGCCAAGTTGATTCCACTAAATCGTTCTTCACTGACGGATCATTGATAGAGGAGTCAGCAGGCTTTGGTATATTTAATGAAATTTATAGCGCCAATCGTAAACTTCAAGCTCCTTGTTCCGTATATGTCGCTGAATTAGCGGCAATACACTTTACGCTAGAAATTGTTGCCTCACTAACACCGGATCAGTATTACATTTTCACGGATAGTCTCAGTTCTATAGAGTCTATTCGCTCCTTGATGCCGGTAAAGCACTCCTCGTATTTTCTCATGAAAATACAGGAGCTTCTAAGTGCTTTATCTTCGCGTTATTTTATCATCACCTTTGTATGGGTCCCATCTCATTGTTCAATTCTGGGCAATGAGAGAGCGGACTCGCTGGCAAAGGTGGGCGCTATAGAAGGCGATATTTATGATCGACAAATCGCCTTTAATGAATTTTTTACTATTTTTCGTCAACAGTCACTCGTCAGCTGGCAGTATAAATGGAGTAAAGGAGATTTGGGGCGATGGCAACATTCTATCATCCGCAAAGGTGTCGAAGAAATCTTGGTTTGGAGGGATGGATGTGGGTCGAGACTTCATTCGTGTGATGTCTCGCCTCATGTCCAATCATTATTCTTTGAACGCTCATTTATACCGTGTTGGGCTGAGCGACAGCAATCTCTGTGAATGTGGACAAGGTTACCAGGACGCAGATCACATTATTTGGTCATGTGCTGAGCATCGTGGAGTCAGATCTGAGCTTTATGATTCTCTTCGGGCTCGAGGTAGACAACCCAATGTACCGGTTCGAGATATTTTGGCTATACGTGATCTGGAGTTTATGAAACTCATTTATGTGTTTTTGACTAACATTAGCCTTAGATTGTAGTTAGTTTAACCTGTATGTTTACTTTAAGTTTTTTTTTCTCTGTGTTTGTGTGTGTTTTTTTTTCTCATTCTCAAAAATGTTAAAGTCAAAAGAAAACCTAAAGTTGTATAGTTATAAGTTTTTATCCAATTCCGAATTTAAAATAAACGTGCTTTGTAAACCACACTTCAAATTCCCGCCTATCTTCCCATCCATACAATTGTTATTCCTATTAACCTCGAGACGGCCGCGAGTAATCGGTTCTATCCCCTTAACATTAGTTTTAAGATAATTGATGTATATAAATATGAAAACTTGGCTCTGTAAAGTTGATTCGATTGAGCCTGTACAAATAAATGATTTAATAAAAAATTAATTAAAAAACATCCAGGTGTTTTGGGTGGAGTTGTCAATAGGAGCAAAAGGAAGAATCAGTGGTGGGGTTTTGAATGAGTGAAGCGATGTGGCCAGGAAGACACACACCGAAAATTCCCGAGAAAAACGTCTATGATCGGGATGAATTCCGAAAGAAGAATAATGGCAGAAACCACAGCGAAGAGAAAGAGTGACTACAGGACCAGAGCAAGAAGAATAGTAGAAAATGCTTCGGAATTGAAGGGTAGGTATTGGGGAATAATTATAAATTAATGAGAGAACAGTATTTAAAGAAATAGAATTATAATGAATTAAAGAAATATTTGTGATAAATAAAAGAAGAGAAGAGTTTAAGTGGGGGGGGTAGGCTTTCAATTACAAAAAAAAGGTGGGGGAGGAGAAAAGGAAGAAGGGGGGTTGAAGCTGGGGGGGACTAGAAGGAGGGGGGAAGGGAGAGGAGAGAGAGGGGGGGGGGGTTTTTGAGAGAATAGAAGTGAGAGAGAGAGGAGGGCGAGGACACTTAACGTACTACAAGTTGGACTGCTTTTAATGAATAATCGATAACCGAAAGATTCGATTATCGGGAATTTTGGAGTTGATTATCAACAGTAAAGAAAATATATATCCCCTTTAAAAAGTAGCACATATGGCATAGAAAAAAAAAATTAGTCTGACTTGTACCTTCAAACTCAATATTTATGAGTTTATCTATTAATTAAATAATTCATCAAACAATTTATTGATTTATTTTTATAATTTATTTTCCTGGTCCATTTTTGCTTTAAAAATACCGTGAAAATATAAACTAGCAAAAAATTCAACCGAACTGTCAAAATGCTTCGACCAACAACACGTCCGGATGGAATAGTTCATAGTCTACTACTATAACATAGAAACTAGCGCTAGAGTGTACACACGACAACGGGCACGGTTCTATATCATAGCGTCAAACTATCGCTTGCAAGTCATAACTATGAGCTATCACTACATAGTTTAGGTGTTCCTATGAGCTATTACATTGTTCCCTAGCATATACTACATGCTCTTATTTCAATATCTAACATTCGGGAAGAATACCTATACAATCGAACCCACAAAAGATCCATTTACTCAACACCGTAATTCCATTAGTGTTACAAATGCAAATTGCTATTCCATCAACATATTTCATACTCCCACCTATTTACCTGTATCCCAAAAAAAACCTATAATCCAACAACGCCGCAAAAACATGGTAAAAGACACCAGAAAGATATTACGGATATCCGCCGCAAAAAGAATCGACCGCACCTTTACGTATCGGTTTTCGGTAACGCAAATGCGAAGGTCATCGTAAAACGCAATTTCAAGGCCATCGTTCCTTGTCATTACTATAGTAGACATTTGAATTGAGCTTCTTATACTATGTTCCTCATCTCGGAATCTCGAAAATTACCATAATATAAATCAGATTGCTACGACCGAAACGATTGTGAAAGTGGATTTGTACTCCGAAGATCCCACCACATCCCACCCCCATTTTGTTCGATTTTGTTAAGATATTCCACCTCCCTTGGGCCTCGGATCGCGCAAGTACATCTTTGTTTTTCGTTAATTTGCAAAGGGTTTCATCAAATTGTGGACGTTGGATTGGAGCGAATACCCAATGAATAAATTAGTTCGAATTTGCAGCTCCTCCGGCGACGAAGAAACAAAGAAATATCTCTCGGAGTCTTCAGGTTCGAAATTTAATAAGTTTTTTGATTAGTTTCATAAATTTTGTACAACTCCTGAAATTTGATTTGTTGATTAAAAATGTCAATCGAAACGAGATCCACATGCAATAACTCTCTGTACTGGAAATAAAAATAACACGAAATAAAAGCTTTGACGAAAAAATAATCTCGCAACGACGCCAGCAAGGGATTTGTAGTTCTCCTTAATTTCCATATCTTGACACAAATGGCCACTAAGCTCTCACATAAAACAGCCGCCGACGACGCCAACCACTGCAGACCTTTTCGCAATGTCACACACTAAAAAGTCACTATTTGCACCCAAAAGTCACAAAAGACCATTCGGAAAATGGTCACTAAAGCCACTATTTTCGCACCACTGATTGTAAAAAGTTTACAAAAATCGCTTGTACCTATTGCACTATAGTCAACCAAATTAAGCGATCTGGCAACACTATATAAAAGTCGAGATATAAACACCAAAAACTAGATGCCCTGGCGAACGCTGTCCCGCCGCTACCTAACTTCAACTTGTCAAATGCAGAGCGTTGGTCGGTTCATGTAAGGTCCGGCACATCAGGCAGTTCACTAGTGTTGGAAGCAAAAAAATAGTGAACATGGCTGGGCAAGCGAGTGCCGACGTCAAACTACCATAACATTCCTTACTGTGAACTGATAGTTTGACATCACCATAAACAGCTGTGCCTTGTACAAAGATAAACGTTGTGAGGAAACACAAATACCTCTATATATTTCCACATCTCACAAATACCATTAGGTCTGGTGGCTTGGACCTTGTATCAATGCCATTGATCTGGATTAGCTTGAATGCTACGCACTTGGTCCCATATTACATCATCTTTCATTATTTTCACAATTTTCCAGCTATTTCATAATAATTTTTCATATTTCGATACATATAAACCCATTGAACCCCATGACAAATCGAACGGGATAGGGAGTAAAACAGTTAAAACCTTTATCCAATATGCAAATAAAATGTCCATTGAAGAAACTACATAAAAGAATCAAGTCATATTTTATTTACACTCACTTTTTTTCAAACATATTTTGTTAGATTCAGTTTTTTCAAAAGCGGACTACTCTTTTGGTATCCAAATGTGTAGTCGAGAAAAGTGGGAACGAACTGTAAATCAGATAAAGGACTTATTTTCGGTTACTCACTTAGTAATTCTCAATCTAGATTTGATTGTTTGTATCCTGACAGTCAAGTGAACTCAATTCGATCGTAGGTGAAATCAGAATACAGTGGAATTTGACCAGCTTCTAAAAGCTTTATGATTTCAAAATTCGAATAAAACTCGTACATTGAAATTTTATATTTTTTCTAGGCAATTTCTGAGACAAATATTCTTACTTTATGATACAGTAGATTTAAAAAAAATCATAATTCATCAATTATTTATGTTTATTCTGATTGCCAAACCGAATATTTTTTGGAAAAGTTGTAAGACTTGTAAAGTAGAATTTGATCCAAATTTGTTTGATAAAGTTGATGAGCTATTGAAGCAAACTGATCTATATCAATGCTATTTTCTAAGATCTCTTCTAGAGGGAAGAACCACTCATACATCAAATATCCGCTGATCTGGAAAGGTTGGTGCGAACCATCGTCGATCGAGTTTGTAAGCCCAATTTGTGGTCCGCAAAACTTCACTTCAGAGGACGTTTTGGACAATATTGAGAACATGCTACCTGTGGAAAAAGTTTATGTTGGGGATGAAGCAATGGCAGAGCTGGTCAAATTAAAGGAGATCGACAAACTCCACTTTTTCAACAATGGAAATAAGCATTACGTTGCTGCTGGTAAGCACGTAATCAAAAACTACAAGGTACAGACACATTGGGTTGTTCGAAATGATGACTTAGGACTACGATTCTAAATGTTCGCCATTTAGATGGTACAATGCAATGTTCTTTGAATTAACCCTTTTAGGCCTAATTTATCCAAGCAATTTTGTGAATTCTGATTGATTTGGTGCTCAAGAACATAGAAATGATTGCAAAAAGTAGGTAGTATTTTTTTGAGATGTGCTGCGTCGTCCAAACTGCCCAGGAGCAAGATAAGACAGGACAGGCGGACAAGAGGCCAAATCAGGCCAATTCAGAACTGGAGAGTCGTGGCTTCTGATAAACGGTAGCAACCGCTTTTGCAGACATTCTTTCTCGTACACATTCTTATCTCCCGGAAGAGACGAAACTTTTAGAGTCTCGACCACAACTAATACGGCCTGCCAAACCACCTAATTCTTCGGGAATTCGGATACCTTCTTTGTCCAGAAATGCACGGCAACGGCGTTTCTTTGCATTGCGGTGTAAAAGTCAGACCCGGAAGCAGTTTAAAGTCTTCGAGTACGTATGTTTTGTAGCCCATTATGATACAAGAAAATGTTAGCAAAAAAATGGTGTACAGCTCTTAACCACGACTTTTTGCAGTGAAATGTTGCTTGATCATCACGGTTGAGCACCTTTGTACACCTTTGGCACTTTCAGGGCTCTAGTCCTTGCCTCTACTTCACTTTTTATACGTATGATTTTGACTTCCCAACTTTGCGAGCCATATTTCGCACAGAAAGATTGGGATTTTTCTCACCAATGGTCACCACCTTCTTGTCCATTTGTTGGGAGCATAATTTTCGATTTTTCCACTTCCAACCTTCCGATCCACAGTCAAGCGCTGGTCAAATAATTTGCAAACACAAAACACGGTACTTATTGGTAGTTTTAGTTTCTTGGCAAGATCGCGTACCGATTAAGTAGGATTTTGCTCGCCGTTCGTACAAAATGCGTTTACGCACTTTCACTTGATTCGACGCCATTTTACTGAATGTACGACTAGAATGTAAACATGTGGTACCACGAAATAAAGTGGAGAGTTTCAGCTGTCATATGAGTGAAACGTTTCAGTGATCCGTGAAATAATTCAAAATCTACACTTAAAGAAAAGTGCCCAAAATTTAACGTGGACAGGCTTTACATCATGTTTAGTCGTTTGACCATGTTGTGCTTGTTTCGGTTAAAACAGAACGGTTTGTTTCATCTCCATGACGGTGCTAGATTTGCTCCACTGGGAGCGAGGGGAGTCTTATCAGTCTCGACCGGTGGTGGTTGTAAGAGTGGGGAACTGATCGGATTGTTTCTGGATTGGTTCGCTTGTTCAGAGACGAAACACTGCGACTACCCACTACAGATCACAGTTGTCATTGTTGGGCCCTTTTCCCTATTCCCTCAGCCGTGAGCTGCTACATAGGAAGCAAACGAATGATACTTATAATGAGCAACACTTATTATCGCTGAACTGTTTTCACAAATATACGTCCCTCTGACACATCATATACCAAAATTTGATTTGTCACACGCTTCAAGTCAAAAAATTGGACTTTTAGCCTCTTTAATCATACAAATTTTCACGAGCTCTCCATGGCCTAGTGAGCAACACCAATCCCAGTATATTCCCGGTCAGAAACATTTGAACTTTACAAAGGTGGAAGACAGTTCGGAACAGTTTGTCGAACTACGAAAGCTGCCGTCAGAGCCTGAAACTCAATTCCGGCTAAAACCAAACAAAATTTTCTGAAACCATTCTGGAAAGCAAACCAAATATTAACCGTTATTCAAAGCTGGTTTATTGGCAGTGTGATTGATTTACATAATTAATTTACAGTGCGTTTAAACGATTGAGAACATAATCCAGTAAAAATAGAACCTAACTCTGAAATTGGTAGATGCAAGATAAAGTTATTAAAAGCAAAAAAGTTTGTTGACATTGTTTGGAATGGTTTTTTTTAGGAGTTAAAACGTTACTCGTGAATATTTATCAGAGCTAACAAACTTGTGGTTCAGATGAAATCAATTGGAAAAAGTGGTGTTTCTCTTTTTTGAACACTTGCTTTTACGGAACCGAAATTAACGTCGGTCATTGATATAGAGCAGAAATATCAACGAACCACGTTGGCCTCCTTGGAGGATATCGAATTTGACCTTGAAAAACAGTTACTGACTGTCTCAATCTGTTAACAATCAAAAAAATACGTAATACCATCGTAAGAAGGAACGATTAATACCAAATCTATCTTGTATTGCGATTTATTCAGGTAATGTAAAGGCCTCATACACTTGTGCTGATTTTCAGCAGAAAAAAATATCCCACAAAGGAGAGACTATCTAAGATGACACATAGGAGTCACTAAAAAATCAATGTGCTGGATGTGAATGTCATTTTTTTCCAAAAGTATTTTCAACTGAGAGTAGAAACACGCCCCGTTGCCTCACATTACGGTTACCGAGCAGCTTGAACCAATTACATTTTATTAGATCCATAAATTTCAACTACTAGTGCCATTTCCTCACTGTCATCGTCGTGGCGGCAGCAGGGGAAAACATATTTAATTTTGTCTTTGAAAAAGGATCTGCGGATCCTAGAATGATCATGATCGCCATCATCATCATCATCATCACGCCGGTTGCCAGAAAGAATCCTGGAATGGACACTGCCACCCATTACGGATGAATAAATAAATAAATAAATCAGAAGTTTTTATTTCGTAACGAACGGAAAATTTATGTTTTGCACAACTGATGCATAGCGGTGCTCAGCAGATGAACGTGCCATGTGAGATGTTTTCCACGCTGATGATAGAAGGAGGTAGCGATTGTGTTTATTCGTTTGCTAAACGATGTGCACAGTTTGAAAGAAATAATGAATTTTCTGCGTTATCTAATGCACATAAGGAAATGCTAGATTTGGCTGAAATAAATGGGATATTTCTTGAAAATTTAAGTCTGATAACGCCTGAATCTAGCCTGTTGCATGGAAGATTGCAAACATTGTTCTATGACGTATGACGTTGTTTGAGCTTCCTTTTGATTGAAATCAAACGAGGGTAATTTTACGTGCTTGTTAAAATCCTTTATTTTTTTCTTTTCTATCATTGTCTATATCTTTATTGCTTTCTTTATCTGTATCTCTACCTTAATTTCTATTTCATTTATCTTAAATAAAAGAGACTGATTTAAGCGATTTTTCATGCGACTTCTCTACAATATACTAGTGAGTCCACATATGCATCGTCAATTATCACAACCTTCTTGTGTACAGTAAAAAAATGGAATCGGTAAATTTGCAGCAGCCATGGCAAAAACAGTCAAGCAACTACGCTCGATGGTTTGTTCGTACTGACAGCTCCACCCGGGTGCGAAGAAGTTGGACATCGTGAGGCACTTTGTGTCCGCCGGATACTCAATATCGAAGATGAACTTTCAAGAAGATCCCACCTAAATATACCTCAAAATGATAGAATCTATGTAGCATCTGATCCAGAAGATTGATGTAGGGAGCAATTTCATGATTTAAAACACATA
>JAHHFK020001442.1:0-2500 GCA_024533555.2 Aedes koreicus
CAGTAAAATGTCCCTCGTGTGCCATTCCTGTGCTGTCAAGGATTTTGTAAGGTAATTTTTCATCCTCGTTGCAATAGAGTGGCTAACATGTGTAACATAAGTCCTGGGAATACTTTCAGGCGTTTATTTGACAGCATTAACAAACACACAGATGTCAACCAATGTACTTGTCACGTTCATCTGTGTTCCTACTGAACTGTCAAACTCAAATTGCGAAGTACCTTACCTTACCGATCAGACTAAGGCCGGTGTGGCCTCTGCTGTACACAGAAGTTGTTTCCATTGTAATCCGTCCATGGCTGTTCCTCGCCAGCCTCGCTGTCTGCGGAGGGTCCGCAGGTCGCCTTCTACTTGATCGATCCACCTTGCTCGTTGCGCGCCTCTTCTTCTTGTACCTGTCGGTTCGTTTTCGAGAACCATTTTCACAAGGCTGTCGACCGACATTCTTACGACATGCCCAGCCCATCGTAGTCGACCGATTTTTGCGATGTGTACGATGGGAGGTTCTCCCAGCAACTGGTGGTTCATTCGTCTCCTCCACGTTCCGTCTTCCATCTGCACTCCACCGTAGATCGTACGCAGCACCTTCCGTTCAAAGACTCCAAGGGCGCGTTGGTCCTCCACTAGCAATGTCCATGTTTCGTGGCCGTAGAGAACTACCGGTCTAATTAATGTCTTGAAGATGGTCAACTTTGTGATTCGGCGAACTTTGTTCGATCTTAGCGTCCTTCGGAGTCCAAAGTAGGCACGATTGCCAGCCATAATGCGCCTTTGTATTTCTCTGCTGGGGTCGTTATCGGCGGTCACCAATGAGCCCAGATACACAAATTCGTCTACTACCTCGATTTCATCACCGTCGATCTGAACTCCTGCTAGGAGGCTAACATTGTCTTCTCGTGAGCCTCTTCCCTTCATGTATTTTGTTTTTAACGCACTAATCACAAGCCCAATCCTACCAGCTTCAGCCTTAAGTCTGATGTACGTTTCCACCATCGTCTCAAAGTTACTTGCTACGATATCAACGTCGTCGGCGAAGCCAAATAGTTGGACAGACTTCCTGAAGATCGTGCCACTCGTGTCTATCCCAGCTCTTCGAATCACACCCTCCAATGCAATGTTAAACAACAAACACGACAATCCATCACCTTGCCGTAACCCTCTCCGAGATTCGAAGGGACTCGAGAGCGTCCCTGATACTAGGACGACACACATCACTCGATCCATCGTTGCTTTGATCAACCGCGTCAGTTTTTCCGGAAATCCATATTCGTGCGAAGTAGTTTCCATTAAAAATGTCGTACAAGCTGGATTTACGAGCACAATTCGCCAACCTTTTTGGACGGCTTAGTACAAGTGGAATTTTGAGCGTGTTCAAAGACGAGCCAATATCAAAATCAACAATATACCATGTTTAGAAAGATTGTCGTGATGGTAAAGAACCGGAAAATAAAAAGAAAAGTGGTCGCCCAACAAAATTGAGTGCCAGAACAACGAAAAAACTGCTGTCAAGCGATGAAAACAAGGTTGGCCAATCAACACGCAAATTAGCACGAAAATTTCAGGTTTCAAACATGACAGTCCATCGGATTTTGAGAAAACATAACGTAATCTATCGGAAACGTCAACGTGCACCAAAATATACACAGCAACAACTCGAAAAAATACCAAAATTCTGCCATGCACTTCGTCGCGAGCATTTTGCAAATGGAAAGTGCATAATTTTGGATGATGAATCTTACTTCACGTTTTCGCACCATGAATTGAGTGGCAACGATGGTTTCTATACTGCTAACATTAAAACATCACCAGACGATGTTAAATATGCCAGCAAATCGAAATATGAGCCAAAGGTGTTAGTGTGGGCAGCCATGTCATCGAAGGGTATCTCGGCGCCTTTGATACGCCCAAACGAAGCCAAAGCTGTCAATTCTGACGTGTATATCAGCCAATGCTTGCCGAAATTGAAGCAATTCATCAACAAATATCACGCTGACGACAAAATCATGTTTTGGCCGGATTTTGCAAGCTGTCATTACGCGAAAAAAAACATTAGATTGGCTAACTGAGCAAAACATACCATTTGTACCGAAAAAGGACAATCCACCTAACGTGCCTCAGGCTCGTCCAATTGAAAATTTTTGGAGTGTTCTCAAACGTAGGGTGTACGACATTGGCTGGGAAGCTAACAATGAGCAACAATTGGTTAATCGAATCAAGCGGAAGATGAAAGAAATAGACATAGACACCGTCCAGAACCTGATTCAACATGTTCGCCGTACACTGCGTAAAATCGAAGATAATGGTCCATTGAGCGTACTGTAAATATATTTTTCAACAATTTATTAATAGAATAAAATACCCTGAAGAGCATTTTAAATCCGATTGTTTGATTTCAAGTACCATGCTTTTGAATTTTTCCCAGGACTTATGTTACATATGTTAATTAGAGCTTCCATCTCGGGATGTCCCGAGATGAAAAATCCCGGGATTCTCTCATTTC
>JAHHFK020001442.1:7500-44785 GCA_024533555.2 Aedes koreicus
GTTCTCTGAAGGACTTACCCGAAGTTTTGTGAAGAATTTTCTCTGACGTTCTCTGAAGAACTTCTCTGAAGTTCTCTGAAGAACTTCTCTGAAGTTCTCTGAACAACTCTCCAGAAGTTCTCTGAACAACTCTCCAGAAGTTCTCTGCGAAACTTCCGTGAAGTTCTCTGAAAGACTTCCCTGCAGTTCTCTGATGAACTTTCTGAAGTTCTCTGAAAGACTTCCTGAAGTTCTTTGAAGAATTTCTCTGATATTCTCTGAAGAACTTCCCTGAAGTTCGCTGAAAAAGTTACCAAAAGTTCTCTGAAAAAGTTACCTGAAGTTCTCTGCAGAACGTCCATGAAGATCTTTGAAGAAATTCTCTGAAGTTCTCTGAAGAACTTCCACAAAGTTCTCTGAAGAGCTTCCCTGAAGTTCTCTGCAGAACTTTCATGAAGTTCTCTGAAGGACTTAGCCGAAGTTTTGTGAAGAACTTCTCCGAGGGACTAACCCAAAGTTGTCAGAAGAACGTACCAAAAATACCCATATTGGGGTAATCAGCCTCTTATGTGCACTAGCGATATACATTCATTACATAGTTCACAGGCAGACCAGTACCACGCAGTGAAATAGTTCTGTACTATGAAGTCCACCGCTTGGAAGACCATGATTACTCGAATAAATTTCCTGAAAACAATGAATTCATGCATGATCTAGTTATCAAAATACAGATATTACAAAAAGTTCACATGAGCACTAGCACCACGGACGAATTCTGATCTAATGTGTACACCATTCAAAAAGCACTGACCCCTCGAATATCTTTTTTGAAGATGCCATGAAGATGCTATATGTTAATAACCTCGAGCTCCAGATTATACACTGATAAAAAAGCAATGATAATATCTATGTGTCCCATCTATGATTTTTTGCAATATAATCAACAAATGATATCTATTTGTAACCTCATATACTTCCTATGTGTACACATAATCATTATGTATGGCCACACATACTTTTCATTTGTTACATAAACTTCATGTGTGTTTCTCAGGAGGTTTTGTTTATGTGTAGATAAATGAATATTATGTGGAATTTAACATGGATTTTTGCCAATAAATATGTGTGGATTATTTACCGTGTATAGTAAGATTACATGCACACTAGCGCCACTGAGTGAGATAATTCTGAACTGTTGAGTCGAGCGATTGGATGCTCATAATTTTACAATTAACTTTTCTGAGAACAGTACATTTATACACAATCTAGATCTCAAAATACAGGTAATACACAAAGTTCACATGTACACTAGTGCCATATAGCGGACGGGATGTAAACACCATCCTAAATGCCTCAATCAACCAAACATGTTTGTCCAAGACGCCAACTTGCTATATGTCAAGGATCTCGAGATTTAGGTTTCAAAGTAAGTTTACATGCACACTACCGCCGCGTACTGAGATACTTCTGAAGTTTACCATCCTGAAGGCCTTGATCTACTGAACAACTTTGCTGAAGGAAGTAACATTATATGTACGAAGGATCAAGGTCATAACTTTTTCTGGTGAAGTCGGATCGACACACTTTCTTCTGCAATGTTGTTTGTTAAAGTCTGAGAAAATTTGGAAAAATGCTTCTGGAGCGTTTACATTTAAGCTGAAGCAGTTTTTTGAGTGGTTTTCAAAATATATCAAAATTTCAATTTTTGATGTCAATTTGTGATGAAAAATGCAAATCGCATGAGGTCAAAATACGATATTCGGTGGTTTTGGGACCAAAGCTAACGGAAACTGACATGGAGCTCTGGGTCTAAATATTTCTGTCGACCAGTGTTATTGAATACGTGGAAAGTACACAAAACCAACTTTATGCACTTAATAACTTTTACCCCTGAAAATCCAGAAAGTAGCCATAAATCGTCACCCACATTGCAACAGAAACGCTCAGGAGAATGTACAGCAATTCAAATGATGCAATTTTTCCAACCACAACCGAAACATAAATCAATCATACAGCACACGCACACCGACCATCGACTTTTTTGCTGCTGTTCTCATCAACAAACCGCGCAACCTTCCACACCACTTGACAGTTTTCCAATCGACACCGAACTTGCATAGCGGAAAAACGATGGCGACGACCTCGCGTGGCTGATGGGTAAGTAGTTCTGAGCTACAGGTGCTAAAGCGGAAAACCATTTTCCATATTGCTTGCTCCCGCGATTGGCGGCGTATTTGCACACGTACACATGCACCGTTTGGCCTGAGTGAGGTGGGGAGGGGGGTTGTTGTGATCCACACTGAGCAACATTCATCACTGTCTATCGCGCTCTACCCATAGCCCATTCACTGAAACTTTAGGGGGACAGAGGTACATGGCGACGTGCAAGGATGCATCACAGGTGGAGAACAGGCGCAAGGATAATCGAGGCTATACCAAGTCTGTAAATAAAATCGAAAACACAACAGTGCGGTTCGTCGGGTGTCATAACATGTTATGCACAGCAACACATACTTCACACCTCAGCCCGGGAGTCCCAAGGCGAATGGTTGTTTGTACACAAGAAGAGAGCTCGGTTGCTTAGGTTGGTTCATGATTCAGAGTGGCGAACTTTGAATCACTTTCAATTTGGATGACCGATCTGACTTTCGAATGGATGGACGATGAATATTTTTGTTGAAACAGCTGCAATGTTGACTATTATCGGCAACCATTTTTTAAACCTCTTATTCAGTATATTCTTCCACCAAAACACTTCATTGAATATATTCAAATATGACATGGTTATTTAGCTTCGATTTGATTACTTTTCAAATAGTGAGTCATCACTTATCCATCTTTTCTTCAGTCTTGGTTTATTTCAGCTGGGTAATTTTAACAGCGGAATTGATTATACCCGTTTTGAGTGTATTCTTTGACAGCTTATCGCTGAAGATAAATAAGCGATTCCGTTTGTTTATATTTATCAGCTACCATGGAAGCCATACGGTAGCAAGTTTTAAAATTACATTTGCAAAAGTTTAGACCGTATCAGATATTCAATAGCCTTAAGCAGTGCGGAGTGAGTAAGCGTTTTGTTTTTCGTACCTTGAAACGGTTCAAGGAAACTGGAAATGTCCATATTCAACACAAAGGAGGTGCCAGACGAACTGCCAGAACGAAGAAAAAGATCAAATGTGTGAGGGAGCGAAAAAGACGTAATCCGGCAGTATTTATCTGGCCGTAAATTGAGCAAACATTTTCAAATGTCCCCTGCTTCAATGAACAGGCTCCTCAGACATGATTTGGAATGGAAGCCGTACAAGAAACAACGGGTTCACGGGTTGACGGAGCGTCAAAAGCAAGCCGGGGTCCAGAGAAGCAGGCTTCTTTTGGTTCGGCACAGTGACTGCGAGATTTTATTTTCGGATGAAAAGCTCTTCCTCCTTCAGAACAGTCATAATCAACAAAATGATCGTGTGTATGGCAAAAGTCTTGCCAATATTCCAAGAGATAAACTAGCTGTAGAACGCTATCAGAAAGTATCGAAGATCATGGTATGGGGCGCCGTTTCACGAAATGGAAAACTTCCTCTTCTTTTCATAGAACCTAACGTAAAAATCAACACTGAATATTACATCGAGCAGGTTTTGAAGAATTGTCTGCGTCCTCATGCTTCAACGCTCCAACTCACAAGGCAAAGAAGACACAAGCGTGGTGCGCGGAAAATTTGCCCGATTTCATCACAAGCGAAGAATGGCCTGCATCTTCACCGGATCTCAACCCACTTGACTACTTTGTTTGGGGTAATATGCTTCAACTTATAGGCCCTACGAAAGGACTTACTTTAAATAGATTCAAGAATCATTTGGTTGACATTTGGGACCCAATTCCTCAGGAAATCGTGCGTGCCAGCTGCGATGGTTATCAAAGTTATCAAGGAAAAGGGCGAGGGATTCGAATTGAATTACTATGGTTTATTTCTATAACATGTATCTTTCAAATGAAAAATAAATCCTATGTTTTGGTTGATTTGTTTTGCTGTAATCCCAATTTGTTTTAGTGACACCTGTTGTGAGATACCCTGTAAATAAACCATACGCACTTGATAAAGCTGCTGTTTTAAAATTGCCTTTAATAAAACTTTTTTTTTCACATGGAGTTTAATTGGAAGGATAGCCGAATAAAACAGGGGATGCCGAAAATTGTTACGCTCATTTAAGAAGTTTCGATCATTATAAAAACACTTCTAACCAGTTCTGGATAACTCTGTCGTTAATAATAGTTAGAGCAGCCAGGAGCAAATAAATGTAAACAAACAAAAACGCCAGATGTGCGCACGATGCTCAGGAAATACTCCTAAAAGAGTGGATTCAGCTTAGTTTGCCTAGAATATGTAAATAACTCTAGTGAGAATGAAACAGGTCTAATGTCCTATTCAAACTGACCACTACCAGCGGCAGGAGACCGATGGGGGTGGTCGGTTAAATAACGTAGTGAATAGATCAATTGCACTTCAGGAAACACAAAGTCCCACAGTTGGGCAATGTCACAAATGTGTCCCACTTTGCTCGATTTTCCACCAGCTATGCGATGACTTTATCCTTTCCGTCAACATTGGAGCATCATTATTTGTTAGTGGCCATCATTTGTGGCAATGCAAAAGCCATTTTCATTGGTTTTACGATGGCGTCGACGGCGGTACGATGCATCGTACGCGAGAAGAGTAAATTAAACTAACGTTCAGTGGTGGATTATGGGTTAATTGATGGTTGGGTTGGGAGCAATTGTAAGCTTTCCGGTGGGTAGAATGATTTTTTTTTAAACTGTGTAATGAGGAATTGTTGATTGGTGGTTTCCCGCCGCTCCCGGTGATTCTTTCGATATGGCACAGTTGAGTTATAAAATTAGACAAATTCCAACAAATTTAAGTTCTTCAATAAGAACTGCAACTTACTAACCTTGCCAATCAGACTGAGGCCCGGGTGGCCTCTGCTGCATATAGAAGTTGTCTCCATTCTATTCGGCCCATGGCTTCATTTTGCAGCGAGGGTCCACGGGTCACCTTCTACTCGGTCGATCCACCTTGCTCGTTGCGCGCCTGTTTTTCGTGTGCCCGTTGGATCGTTTTCGAGAATTATTTTAACTGGGCTGTCGTCCGGCATTCTTACAACATGCCCAGCCTACCGTAGTAGACCGATTTTAGCGGTGTGGACCATGGAAGGTCCTCGTAGCAACTGATGGAATTCGTGGTTCATTCGCCCCCTTCATGTTCCGTCTTCCATCTGTACTCCACCGTAGATCGTACGCAACACCTTTCGTTCAAAGACACCGGTGGTACTCCACGAGCAATGTCAATGTTTCGTGGCCGTAGAGGACCACCAGTCTAATTAATGTCTTGTAGATGGTCAACTTTGTTGTTTGGCGAACTTTGTTCGATCTGAGCGTCCTTTGGAGTCAAGATCGCTCGACTCGTAGCTCCCGGTTGGTAATCATGTGAATTTTTTTTTCCGTGCCCCGCACTTCGCCTCACAATCTTTCTTTACGATCTTCCGTGCCGTAAAGTCGTTGATCCCGTGTTCCTTCGTCACTTTCTTCATTGAACGCACTAGATTCGCCCAAATCTTCTTTTTGGTGGCAGCGTTAACCCTCGGAATCCGAGCTGACCTCGAACGACCTGTGGCACCCATTGCGGATAGTTGTCCTTTCTTTTCTCGGTCAAAGATCCTTTTCACGGTCCACCGGGCCACTCCCACGGCGATTGAAATGTCTTTTTGAGACATTTGAGCGTGGGACAAATCACGAACACGCTGTCACTGCGTCATGGTGCACTAAGGAAATCGGCTTCTTTAACTCGCAACCTACTATGATATGAATTATAGCTTACGTGCATGCAAATAAAACCAAGGCATTGTATGCACAGGTGAAACGGGAAACCTTATTTGTACGATGGTGCAAATATTATCACGCAAACCGTACAGAAATCGGAATGTCACTGAGGAAGTTGGCAAAAATTGAAGGAGTAGTTGAGAAATATCCCATTTCAGAATAATGTCCTGCTAACTCTCGTTTATGATGTATGATGTCCGACAGCTAAGTCCGACAGCAATGGGCTCTTCTCTCTGTTAGACTTGATCAACAATTGAGAACCACTGATTTTCCTCATCATGCCATTGTATGAAAGGCAAAAAACGGGTTCGGTAGATCGATAGGCAACAAAACTTATACGTATCCACAGGGATATAAAGAATCTCCTTTCAACAACAAGATTGAACAATTGATGAAAAGAGCTAACATGATGATGCACCAATGGGCGGGGAGAAGAGCCCGCCTTCGATTCACAAACTCTTTGCAATGGGGAGTTAGCATTCCCACTTCCTCCCTCCAGAGTGCTTCAATCGGGTGCCCTGGTGGTCCTTCCCATTTCCCTGCATTAGCATTTAAATGTTTATATAATTATGTTTATAGTTATGTAACAGAAAAGTACTAAGGCATCAGTATTTACTATAAATGTTCTTCAATTTGTTGATCCTAAAATGACAGAAATGTTGTAAATTACTCCCTTAATAGTCCTAGTTTTGTTTATAAAGACATAAACATGAAATTATGTATGAAAAACTTGTATGTATCCATTTAATAATATATATGAAATATATAACAATATTTAAATATGTAATGTAAAATAAATTAACATGTATATTTTTTTCTTGTTTTAAATTCATTTATTTGTACAGGCTCAATCGAATCAACTTCAGATTTACTAGGTGGAATGAAAAGTAACCACCTTGACCGCCAAAATGCGATGCTACTGCTAAAAAGGTTCTAGTCCGTTCATATTTAAGCATACACACCAAATTTCAGTGCGATATTGTTCTTATTTTTGTTTTGACAGCTGATTGTTGTTGACGTGTCAACATCATGTTGAATATGGATAAAAACGATTTTCGTTCTCTCATAAAACATTATTCCGTCAGATTACACCGTTAAATATTGGTTTCAAAAGTTTCGTGGTGGCCGCAACTCCACTACCGATCAAGTCTGCAGCGGCAGGCCCTCCGATGCAGTTACAGAGGACAATGTCAAAAAAGTTCATGAAATTGTGTTGGCTGACCGGAAAGTGAATCTGCGTGAGCTAGTAGACGCCACCAAGATTTTTACTGAGCGCACATGCCATATTTTGGGCGAGATTCTGCATATGAAAAAGTTATCCTGTCGCTGGGTGCCGCGCATGCTCACTCCTGATCAAAAACACGAACGCGAGAGCACTTCGAAACAGTGTTTAGACTTGCTGATATGGAATCGGAAGGACTTTTGGCCTCGATTGGTAACTGTTGATGAAACCTGGATCCACTATTACACACCAGCGAACAGAATGAGTGCCCGGCAATGGACTGAAGCCGGCACGAGTGCTCCGAAGCGGCCTTGGGAGGCTTAATGGGTCGGAATGATTTTGGCGTCGATTTGCTGGGATTGTCATGGCATACTCTTCGTGGACTACTTCGAAAAGAATACAACCATCAACAGCGAGTATTATTGTGCATTATTGGAGCGATTGAAGGCCGAAATCGATGCAAAACGGCCTCACATGAAGAGAAAAGCAATTTAGTTTTTGCAAGACAATGCGCCGGCACACAAGAGCATCCAATCCATGGCTAAAATCAAGGATTTACGGTGAAAATTGTTTCCGCATCCACCGTATTCACCCGATTTGGCTCCCTCGGACTATTATCTGTTCCCAAACCTCAAAAGATGGCTCATCAATAAAAAAATTCAGCTCACGCGAGGAAATCATCGACGCCGCGGAGGAGTATTTTGTAGACCTTCCGAAAAACTACTTTTCGTGCGGGATCAATTAGTTGGAAAATCGCTGGAATAAGTGTATCGAGCTAAAAGGGGACTAAATTAAATTAAATAAAAAAACACTAAAACAATTTATTTTTCATTACCAAGGAGATTACTTTTTACCCCAACTAGTAAATTTTACTTTTTTGATCTCTGACACGGCTGAAAATTGCTTCATCAGATCACTAGTAATATGATACATATTTAAAAGTTTCTTTTTGGGCTGAAAGAAGACAACCCCAGGGAGCGGCCAAGACAATTGGATACGATCGCGGTTGGAATTTTGTTTATGCCTCCCCATCATCCGGTGGCAAAGATAGTTCTTCAGACATAGCGTACATGTCGAAAAAACTTCTTCAACATGCACGTTTTGCCTTACTTGGGGGAGCGTTGAACAGCCCCTAACAACTTAAATCACACGCAAATACAATACACAAATTAAAGCTAAACACCTTTGGGATGAGAGAGAGAGAAAAAAAAACATAACTAATATTACTGATCGGTTGCTGCTGCTGCTGCTGCTCACGGAACGTATGCGTGAACGCCGCACTTCTTGAAATTGAAATTGGCGGCGTCCAGAATTTTACCTGCGCTCCCGTTCACTACGCCTCGACGACTCGCCATGCGCTTCGCGTCTTTCTATTTGTGAAGGAAGGGCAAAGGTTGTAGATCCAGTTGGCTCGTCCTGTTCTGGATTCTCGAAGATGTCTTCACTTTTGTCTGAATCTTCTTCTTCGTCGGTATGCTTCTCCTCTTCAGGCACTTGTGGTTCAGCTTCCCCCTCCCCCTCGTACGACGGTAACACCAATAACTGTTTGTCCTCTTTTCTAGGCACAGATGGGTACGGAAAACACATCTCATCGAAACGGACGTCACGAGCAATAACCACCTTCCTGCTTTTCTTATTCCAGAGTCGGTACCCATTGGGGGCATAGCCAATCTTGATGAGTTTCTGGCTTTTGTTGTCCAATTTCTTGCGGAGTTGCGCAGGAATCCACGCATATGCCTTACACCCAAAAACCCGTAGCTTTGCTAGATCCGGCTTGGATCCAATCCTGCATTCGGCCGGTGTACTACCTTTCAACACCGCTGCTGACGGACTGCGGTTTATCAAGTACACTGCTGTAAGAGCTGCTTCGTTCCACATTGACTTCGGCATCGATGAATCAATCAGCAAAGTCCTCACTTTTTCTACGAGCGTTCTGTTGAATCGCTCAGCCACGCCGTTCTGCTGAAGCGTGTAGGCAACGGTGGCTTCATCATGGAACCCTTTGTCCTGTAGAAACGTTTCTGCATTGTCGAGCAATATTCCCTGCCTTGTTCCACAGTCAGCTTCGAGATCCGCATACCGAACTGAGCAGTCACCACCGCTTTGTATTCCCGAAACTTCTCGAAGACCTCTGACTTCCGCTTCATGAGGTAAATCATGGCGAAATGAGTTTTATCGTCGATGAACGACACGAAATACCTGGATCCATCCCAGGCCGGTAGATCGATTGGGCCGCATACATCGGAATGCATCCGCTCGAGGGGTCGCTTCGCTCTTTCCAGTTTGAACTGGATAGTATTGCCGGCTGACTTCGTCACACCATCATAACTCACCATGAAGCTGGCCGCATTTCGTCCTGCAGTAGCATTGACTTCTTTCTGCTTGCAGTCCTTCTTCGTGTGGCCCACTTTGTCATTTGCCTTTGAATTTGTCGCCACGCTTGTTCTGCTGGTTTCCTGCAAACGCCGCTGTTTTCTCCGTTGATTCCCCGTTCGATCAGCACGTTTCTGCTCTTCCGCCAGGAGCTTTGCATGACGACATCCAAGGTGAGATCCTCCTCCTTGATGTTCTCGAGTGCCGTAACCAACTGATCGTACGAGTCCGGCAAGCTCAGGAAAAGCTGGGACACGAGATCACCATTAGGCAACTCTGCGCCAGCCGTTCTTAGTTGCCTCACCAAATCATCGAATGCCAGTAGATGATACACATCGAAGCTCATCCTTCATTCCAGACGTCCTAGTTCTTCCTCAGGACTGTGGCGACCACTTTCGCTTACAGAGCTGGTCCATTTCCGCGCTGGCTTGTCTCGGACGACTTCCAGAACTTCATCAGCCAGGAAACCAACGATGAGACTCTTCGCCTTTCGGTCTGCTTCTAGAAACGTCTTTCTTCTTCGCCGCTTCCGCTTCCGGAACGTCGTTCGTCAACACCTGCAATACGGCCGCCGCAACCAGGAACATCTTGACGCGAAAACTCCAGTTCTCGAAACCCAGTCCGCCGGAACACTGGGGAATTCCGTGCGCAGTTTCCTTCGGGGTGCCCATAACCTCTTGTAGGTAATGCTCGCAAAGCAGGAAAAGCCGGGTTACACAAACGGTATTATTAATTTATAACGATCTTGACGGTAGAATATAGACTAACAGCGCTGGTAAGTAGTAGTAAAATTCTTGTTTATTTTGCATTTCTTTGTCTTATATACCGTTTTACAATTTTTAAGTGTTTCAGCCCAATGGGCTCTTCAGCTTAGTTTAGTGTTTTTTATGTGTTTAGTGTGTTTTGTGTGTTTTATGTTTTAAATCAATTTTCAGATCAGCCCTTGGGGCATTGTTTGTTTAAAATTTGATAACCTACATAAACTAAAACTATAGCTACGATTTGAAAATCCTAAGGATGGGGAACCAGATTCTGGATGACCTGGTGATCCGATGTCAGGCAGCGTGCCCTGTACCGATTGATAGACTCACTAAAGCGATCGTCGAGCATTTTTAGCTCGGCCAGACGGTGGACCTCAGATTTTCTTGTCCTCGGAGGGGTGTTCAGGATCATCCTGAGGAACTTATTTTGAACACGCTGAAGTTTCAGGTGATGTGTTTTTGCGCAACTCTCCCAGATTGGCATGCCGTACTCGATGACTGGAAGTATGATTTGCTTGTAGACAGCAAGCTTGTTTTTCAGGGATAATGTAGACCTTCTGTTGATCAATGGGTACAGTAGCTTCAACAGAACGTTACACTTCGTGAAAGTTTTGTCAACCTGCTCCCTGAAAATAAGCTTGCTGTCTGTGGTAACGCCAAGATAGACAGCTGATTTGGCCCATTCCACCGTTGTGTTGTTTAGGCTTATTTTACAATCCTCAGGCGGAACAAGTTTGGGAGAGTTGGAGTGTGGAAATAAGATGACCTGGGTCTTCGCCGCGTTGATACAGATCTTCCATTCGGTGAAGTATTCTGACAGAACATTCAGGCTTCGCTGCAGTTTCGCTGTAAGCGCTCTTGTTACCCTACCATTGTGGACGACTGCGGTATCATCGGCGAACAACGACAGAGATCCATTTTCAGGGAGCGGGGGTATGTCCGAGGTGAATAGGTTGAACAGAAGTGGACCTAGTATACTTCCCTGCGGAACACCGGCGGAGATCTCCTGTGCATCGGAAACTGCACCTAGCAGCGAGACACGGAATGTCCTGTCCGTCAGATAGATTTTAATTATCTTCACCTGAAAGATGGGAAGATGCAGCTTGTACACCAAGCCATCATGCCACACGCTATCAAAGGCCTTCTCGATGTCGAGAAGTGCCATGGCAGATGATTTCGAAACAGACTTGTTCCGTTTTAGGATGTTAATGACTCGATTTAGTTGTTGAATTGTCGACCGACCACGTCGGAAGCCAAATTGTTCGTCGAGCAAGATGTTCAGCTCGTCGGCAGATGAAAGAAGCCGACGGTAGATAGTTTTTTCAAACAGCTTGGATAATCCTGAGAGAGGGTTGATGGGCCTATAGCTCTTGGAACACGCAGGATCTTTCCCAGGTTTCTGGATGGGTATGACTTTGGCTGACTTCCAACACGAGGGGAAGTAGCCAAGTCGGAGACATTGGTTGAAAACCATCGCCAGATGGTTATAGAACTGGGGGCTCAATTGCTTGAGCTCCAAGTTCATGATGTTATCGAAACCTGGGGCCTTCATGTTCTTTGAGCCTTTGATATAAGTCAACAATTCATCAGCTGAGATCTCCAACTCCTCTGTGAAATCGTTGGGACTTAGATGGATGTTAGTAATAAGCGCGCTAACGGCAGCTTCGTGTGGACTGACGATGTTTTGTCCGAGAGTATGGGAGCTGATGAAGTGTTGACTTATCTCAGCAGCCTTCTCTGCAGGAGTTATCAAGCGATCCTTAGAACCATTGCTGTCTAGTGGGATCAACGGTTGAATGGGCCTTGGCTTGGTTTTCAAAAATTTTGTCATCTTCCAGAACGGCTTTGCACAAGCTGGGAGAGAGCGGATCTTGTCGGAAAAATTGTTATTCTTAAGGTCCACCATTCTGGCTTTAATAATTTTCATCACTCGATTACAGTGACTTTTTAGCGTTGGCAAACCAGTTCGCTGGAATTGCC
Organism: Aedes koreicus; assembly: GCA_024533555.2. NCBI lineage: Eukaryota > Metazoa > Arthropoda > Insecta > Diptera > Culicidae > Aedes > Aedes koreicus. Next base: position 19,684 of record JAHHFK020001442.1, read on the forward strand.
TTCGAATGGCGTTGCGCAATTGAATAAATTCCTTAGTGGGTCTATCAATGGGTACAGAGTTGCTCACCTGATCAATCACCGGTACATGTTGCTCCCGGGCCTGGGAGATTGCTTGCTCGATGCTCTGCAGCTGCCGTTCGATGTCATCAACCGAATCAAGGTGCGTCTCGAAATCTATGTTGTCGTCAACGTGTTGTCGGAACCTCTCCCAACTATCGCGATGGTAGTTCCGTCTGGTGATTCGATGCCGGTTGACCGAGGAGCCAACTTCGGCCACCACCGGATAGTGGTCTGAGCTAAGCTCCTGGTGTACGATCGGCTGGGCGATGTTGTTCCCCATGTTGGTGAGGAAAATGTCGATTATCGAATGGACTCCGCATCTGCTCAACCGGGTGGGAGTATCCGGGCCCAGGACGGTGTAATGTCCCTCTTCCAGGTCTTCCTGCAGAATTATTCCGTTCCGGTTGCGCCGGGTGTTCCCCCAGGTTTCGTGTTTCGCATTTAGGTCACCGGCGATGATGAACTGCCCCTGCCTCCGAGTAAGCTTACGGATGTCGTTTCGTAGGGCCGTTGTTGTTCCGTTGGTGGTACTGGCTTGCTTGGGACAGTAGGCTGCGATGATGGTGATAGGGCCGACGGTAGTTTCGACCTCGACTCCGATGGCTCCGATAGACTGCAGCTGGAAGCTCGAAGCAGATGGCAGTTGATGTTGTAGCGCAGGGCGATCGCAACTCCTCCTCCACTAGAGCCGCTACGATCAAGTCGCACAATCCGATAACCAAGAATGGAGACGCTAAGTTCGGGCTTGAGGTGCGTTTCCATGATGATGGCGATGTCGATGTCTTTCCCGTTAAGGAAGTCACCGAGCTCAATAATTTTGTTCCGGATGGAACAAGCATTCCAATTAAGAATGTTGATGGTGCGTTTACGGTCCATACTTGAAAATGAATGTCATCGTCACGGATGTGGCGGCTTTGAGCTGTTCCTCCTTGGAGCGGCAGGAACGTAGTTGGCGATAGAGTTCTTGCACGAACTCCACCATTTGCTCCGAGTCGTAGAGCTGTCCATCGACGGGTGGTTCCCTGGAGGTACTGCGACTCGGATTGCCCCAGCCTGGAGGAGGAGTCGGGTTGGGGGCGGCGGCGGCTGCCGCGAAACGATGATGAACGGAAGCTGACGGGCGGTTTGCTTGGCGGTGATTTAATGGGATCGGTGGTAGGTTTGGCACCTGATACCGAAGTGACGGGAAATTCTCCTCGTTCATCGGAGGTGGCAGACGGCGTTGGCCAGGCCGGGATTTGGTGGATGACTTCTTGCGGATCGCCAAAAATTCAGCACGTTTGGGGCAGGCTCGATTGCTGCTCTCATGGTTTGCGCCACAATTTGCGCACTTCAGTAGCGCACCTTCTTCCATCGGGGCACAATCGTTGGTACTGTGGGCTCCAGCACACTTGTCACATCGCGGTTTCATGTGGCAGTTACGAGTTCCGTGGCCGAACGTAAGGCAGTTGCCACATTGCGTCACGTCGTGCTGTCTCGGACGATACCGGTCCCACTCGACGATGATGTTGAAAAGGGCCCGTGTTTTCATCAGTTCCGCCATCGTGACGGATCCCTTCTCAAGGTGGACCAGATAGAGTTGGTCCCGGTAGTTTCCATGTTGCTAGCGCCTGATGGGAAACACCTTCTGAGGCTTTAGTGCAGCCGCTTGCAGCTCTGTGAAGATTGACTCCGGAGTCAGTTCTGGAAGGCCACGCAGAATCACCTTCATTGGCTTGCTTCCGGGCGCGTCGTGGGTGTAGAATTCGTGCTGCTTGGCGACTAGGTGAGTGACAACAGCACGGTAGTCAACCTCCGTTGAGCACATAATTGTGGTGCCCGTACTGCAAAGCTTGTACAGCGGATTCACTTTAATCGCTGCGAGCTCCGTCCTAAGGGCAGCGATGTCTCTTGACGTGGTGAAAAGCGGCGGGATTTTCGCTTTCTTCGGACCTCCTGTACCGGGGGGGGAAACGGTTGGGGGGGGGGGGGGCGGGGGGGTTCGGGGGCGGGGGTGGGTGGGGGGGGGGGGGGGGGGGGGTGGCGGGGGGGGGGTCTGTGTGTTTTTTTGCGCGGGGGGGAGGGGGAGGAAAAAATAAACATTATTTTTGGGGGGAGGGGGGGGCGGGGGGGGAAGGGGGGGGGGGGGGGGGGAAAGGAAAAATGAGAAAAAAAGGTGGGTGTGGGATGATGATAAATGAATGTTTATTTCTCGTTAATTTGGTTTGTCCATACATAAAATTTTTCAATTGACACAGATTTCTCTTTTCAGCTTTGGTGCTTTTGTTTAAATTTGATAATAGTATTTGAGTATTCTAGTCCTACACGACTTGTTCTGAGAGAAGCCACCTTGGTGGTTTAAAAATAAGAAATTGAAAAATTTGAGATAACTACCTAAATAACTACTATATACAACCTACAGCTAACCTAATCTACTATTTACAACTAACCTAATATATACAAATTGTTTATCAGGTCATGTTCTGATATGATGGATTTCTGTACAAATTTGTTCCTAATTTCAGCAATTTTCAAGTCTATTTTTGGAATGTTCGCCTCCAAGTGAAGGTCAGATGTCCTGGTGTCAAATGGGCGATCAAGGATCATCCTCAGCGTTTTATTCTGCGCGACTTGCAATTTGTTCCTGTGAGTCTGTGCACATGATTCCCACACCGGAGCTGCATAGAAAATTGCAGGTGCTATGATTTGTTTGTAGACAGCCAATTTATTAACCCCTGAGAGGCGGGATCTGCGACAAATCAGCGGATATAAACTCCTAACTAAAGCGGAACACTTAACTAACGTTCTCTCAACATGCGATCCGAAGAGAAGTTTTTCGTCAAATAATAGTCCTAGATAAGTAACTTCGGCAGACCACTCAACCCTTGTGTCATCAATAACCACAGTACAAGCGGGAGCTGGTTTTAGTTTGAGAGATTGCCTATGGAGGAACATTATTGTTTGGGTTTTGGAGGCATTGATCTTGATTTTCCATGTCTTCGCATAATCAGCAAAGGTGTTAAGGCATCGTTGAAGTTTGTTTGTTATTTCGCGAGGCATCCTTCCCTTGACGGTAATTGCGGTATCATCTGCGAACAGGAAAAACACGCATCCTTCATCAAGACGAGGAATGTCGGAAGTGTATATACTATATAGAACGGGGCCCAGCAGGCTTCCTTGCGGCACTCCTGCTGGGATTGGAAACGTATCTGAAAGACAACCATTCAACGATACCCTAAACGACCTTTGCTGAAGGTAGTTACGGGTGATTTTCACAAGATGCAAAGGAAAGTTGAAGTTACAAAGCTTGAATACAAGCCCGTCATGCCAGACATTGTCAAACGCTTTTTCAACGTCTAACAATGCCATGGCTGTGGACTTGGATACAGCTTTGTTACTTCGAATGTTATTCATCACCCGTACTAGTTGGTGAGTGGTGGAATGCCCCTTTCTGAACCCAAACTGTTCCGGAAGGAGAATGTTCTGTTCCTCGATAAACTTAAGCAAACGATTCAGGATAAGTTTCTCAAACAATTTGCTCAGCGCTGAAAGGAGGCTTATTGGTCTATAGCTTGAAGGCGATGTTGGATCTTTCCCGGGTTTGCGGATTGGTATGATTTTGGCTATCTTCCAAATGCTCGGAAAATAGTGCAGTTCCAAGCATTTGTTGAAGATAGCACTCAGTAATGCGTAGGCTTTGTTGCTAAGCTTTTTTAGAATTAAGTTAAAAACCCCATCAAACCCGGGAGCCTTCATGTTTTTTGTATACTTCAGCGCTGAGCAAATCTGTTCAGCCGTTATCCTGTCTTCTAGAGGCACGACACAAGGGGAGGCATCTAAGTTGTGGACGCATTGCGCAACCCGATCTTCGAGCGGACTTTGGATTTTCGAGCCAAGCATATGCGATGAAGCGATATGATCACCGATCGCATTTGCTTTCTCTAGTGGGGTAATGAGAAGTGAATCGTCAACCTTTAGAGGAGGAACAGGTTTGGGATGGGTCTTCAGCACTTTGGCTACCTTCCAGAATGGTCTGGAGCGGTCATCCAAGTTTTGAACAACTTTTCCGAAACTTTCGTTTCGGATTGAGACCATTCTGGAAGCAATCTGCCGGTTCAGATCGGCCATTTCATATTTTTTGTTCAGATCCCCGGTCCTCTGAAACTGGCGTCTACAAACATTTCTTGAGCGAATCAAAAATTGGGTATAGGAATCAATTGCACTAAACTTACCCCTCACAGGAACTCGTCTAACGCATGCCTCTTCAGCCATGCTTAAGGCTCGGTGTAGTCCGTCCAACGCTCGGTCGATGTCCTCTACGGTGTCGATCGGTGGATTTTCGTCGATGTTTATGTCCACCAAGCGCCCAAACTGGATCCAGTTGACGTGGTGGTAATCTTTACGCATGCATCTTGGAGGAAGCGTTACGTTGGCACCGACTTCAGCAATCACTGGTTGGTGGTCGGAGCTGAGATCGTTGTGCACCACCGGCCTCGATAATCCGATGTTTGACAGGAAAAAGTCCAGCGTGGAAGGATTTCCCGCCGGAGAGATGAACGTTGGTTCATCCGGAAACTGTATTGTATATAGGCCATGCTGAGCGTGATCGAATAGCAGACGTCCGTTTTGATTTCGTTGGTAGTTGCGCCAGGCCTCGTGACGAGCGTTCAGGTCCCCTCCGACGACGAAACGGCATCTAGTCCGAGTGATGGCGGTCAGATCGTTTTTGAACTGGACTGCTAATTCGTTGCTGCTGGAACACTGCCGAGGGCAGTAGGCTGCGATGAACCGGATGGTTCCGATTGACGTTTCAACTTCCACACTAAGAGCCTCGATGACAGCAGTGCGGATGTGAGGCAGGATGTTGAATTTGATACCCTTTTTCACAACGATCGCAACGCCACCCCCCCCTGGAGTTGGTGCGATCAAGCCTGATGATGTTGTGGTCTGGCAACCAAAAACTGTCACCGGACTTTAGGTGGGTTTCAGTAACCAGGCCCACGTCGATGCTGTGCTTGAGGATGAAATCGGCAAGCTCAATCTTTTTGCTCGGACAGAGCAAGCGTTCCAGGTGACAATAGTTAGCGTTTTAGACGCCATACTGAATGATGAACTTACCAAGCACCTGAATCTGCTCGGGTTTGCTGCGGCACTGACGGAGCGCACCGGTCATGTTGATGAATATTTCCATCAATTCATCCGCAGAGAACAAATCGGGGTTGCTATTTTGCGGTGGTGATGTTCGGAATCCAGGGGGGTTGGATATCCTTGCCCAGTAGAAGTACCGGCGGTTTCGTGAGGGGGGACCGTTTGTACCCACGAATTTGGTCGCACTTTTTGAGCACCGTGAAGTGGCGGGAAATCTTCTGGCAGGAAAGTCGGGGCCTTGCCCTTCTTCTTGCGTTCAGGTTGATTCGCGGTCGAAGCTTGATTACGGATACGCTTGAAATTTTCCCTTTTGGGGCACTGACGGTCGGAAGCCTGATGAGCACCACCACAGTTGGCACACTTGAACGCCTCGGCTTCTTTCACAGGACAGTTGGACCGCAGCGCGGCTTAATGTTGCAGTTACGGGTACCGTGTCCAAAATTAAGGCACCGTTGGCATTGCGTCACATCACGATGGCCGCCACGGTATGGCTCCCAGCGAACAATGACGTGAAAAAGGGAACGAATTGCTTGTAGTGAGTTCAGCGTCACCATACCTTTCTTGAAGTGTACTAGGAAAAGAGAGTCCGGATACGTCTTCACTTTTTCATCCCTTCTTGTAATGCGGAAAATAGCGGTTGGGACCAGCTTGTAACGGTCCTTGATTTCTGCTTCGATCGTCTTGGGATCGATGTTTGGCAAGCCTCTGATGACAACTTTGAACGGTTTTTCACCAGGGATATCGTGCGTGAAGAATTCCACCTTGGAATCCTTCAGGAATGCGGCTACTAAGTGATATTCCGCCTTCGTGCGAAGCATCACCTTGATTCCAATGCGACACAGCTTGTACTCCGCTGCAACACCCAACGATGAAAGAGTGCCTACCAGCTTCTCAAAAGGCACGTTCTTAACTACCAGTGGAGGTAGTTTTATTTTCATCGCACTTGGACCGGCAGCACTCAAGTTTTCCGTTGAGGCACCGAAATCACCGACCTCGCTAGTGTTCATCGCAGTAGCTGCGCTTTTTGAGATGCACACACTCGCACCATCAGACGGACCACGCTTCTTCTTTTTGTTACCCTGGACAACGGGATCTTGTTTAACAGGGCTCGATCCTGCCCTTCGCTTCTTTTTTGACATCGCACTATACGACTGGTACTACGACGCGAACAAACGCACGGAAACACAACTATAGTTATCGTTACGACAGGATAGCGAGTGAAAACGACCGTACAGCTCAACAGTCGAGCAAAGAATGAGCAGTCAATGTCGGAGGACTACGTTCGAAAGGCGTGTTCTAGAGGGGGGGGGGGGGTGAGGATGCTTCAGAGATACAAAATGGAGGACACATCAAGTAAATTCGTTTAAAAGGATCACATAAGGATAACTGAATTCCACAATGTTGATATTATTGTTGAAATTATTATTAAATAGTTAAAAATGGAAATAGAAAGAATAAAGAATAAATTTTCGCATTTTTTCCTGCCGCACCCTGAATAAACGTGTTTTTGTACCAAATGACGTGATGGTAGTTTTCACTCAAATACGTTGGATTATAATAAAATGAAGCTGATCCGGAATCCACTGTGGTGCTTGTACCATGTTCAGATCATAAACACGATCAGCATATTTTGAATATTTCGGATAGACATTTTTGTTGGAACCTCAAAGCGTAGTCAGTAAACGCGTCGGTTTTCCATTCCAGGTGTCAAGGTTTCGGTTCCCGATACAATCGAATGTCTTTTTGGGTGAGAAATTCATTCCCTTGGAGCATCAATATACATATCATTGAACTTGACACACGTTATACGATCGGATGCTTTGGAATGATAAAGAAAGCTCTCAATTAAGAGCGAAGGTAAATTCCTATATAAATTCAAGCAAACGAAAAATAAATCGTTCTAACTTATAAGGGTTAAAAATTAGTGGAATCTATCTTGATTGGTCTTTTTTACCATAGAAAATTATCGAATGGCCCTTACATCACTCTTGCAAATTTCTGCTCGGTGCCAAACTCAATCAATCCAACTGCTGTCCATCCAATGCCAACGAAACCAAAAATACGCTCAGTCTCCCAAATAACATGCATAAAATCAAGCTCCCCATCTCCGGCTCTTCCGAATCAGTTGTTTACTCAATGTCACTATCGCTAAACAACAGGAAGCAACAAAAGATTGAGGCCGTTCAACCCCGGAAAATCCCTCAAACCACCGGTGAAATCGAGATAGGATGGGTCAAATGAACTGTGGTATGAGGAGAGAAATGAGAAAAGACAAATAAATCAATCATCGGCAAAATTTCACCCACATCAATTATCGCTTTCTGGTGAACAGGACTCATTTGCAACGAAGAAGAAATGGTCTTTCCATGGACATCAAGTTAGTATCTAGGGCTTCACATGTCAGCTGGTCGTTTGTTTACTTCTTCTAGTTGATCTGTACGATTGTCATGTGACGTCAATCGGTTGAGATATGATTGATTTTCGATTGGATTCGATGTTGAGAAAGGCGGCGCATAATTTGATATGCTTTAAGTTACTCAAACTTCTGAACCTGCAATGCTAAAGAAATTTTAAACACGCCGCATCAGCGGGTCACAATCAACCAACCGTCCGTCATTGTTGGGGCGAAGGAAAAGTCAAACCAAGGAACAACACGTTCGTTGGCTGGCACACAAGTGGATTACCGCGAGCTTTGCACTTTATGCCGGTGGCGACTTCCTTCTTCCTGCAGTCAGCGGGTGTGCCACACAATTTGCATAGTGTAGTTATGTGACTGGAATGCTCTTCTAGTCTGAACGGGACGAAAGGAAAAGAAAAACTCTGATATCTGCTATCTGATCGCTGGATCTCCATTTCCCAAATGATAATCGATGACCGGATTCGACTGGGGCTATTCTGCTTGTCTCAATTTATTCGCTCAATTCTTATCCGCTTTCTTGGTGGATTTCCGCACACTTTCTAGCGGAAAATTCTGCCTCGGACACGTGCCCCAGATGATGGAGGCGATAGTGGAATTAAGGTGCGACTCGAGCTTTCCGTCGTTTTTCACCCGGGACATGTCCAGGGGGGTGAGGTGGGAAATTGCAATTAAGTTTTAACAACGGCGCCTTTTTACGAGTTTCTTTTAGTGCTGGCAAATTACCGCGCGTGGCAATTGTGCTTTGTAGTTCTACGGGGGAAAGACAAACTGCGACAAATCAATTGATTGATGATTTCTGGTGTTCTTTAGATAAGAAGGAAATACGGGCACGGAAAAATTGAAATCTATTGTCTTCTGTCGATGGGGCGTGACTCTGATCAATGGCTGTGTCGAGCTGCAGTCGAACAATTGTTTTTTTTTATGCTTATTGATCCTATAGCTGGACGATACAGTTGCGGGACATATTTTCTCTTAATCTTTGGATAAACAAATGACGTCCCTACGGGACTCGTATTACCGAAAATAAGAACATATGTTGTCATAGAAAAGGCTACAAGGCTAAAGTTTATAAACTTGAATTTTAGCTCAGGTTTTTTTTTACTAGAGGGACTTTCAGCCTGTGGTTAATTCGTTTCTTTACTTGAATTTTAAATCTTGGAATACGAATTCGATTTTTGAACACGAAATTTTAAACTAAGCATTAATTTTAACTTTTCAACTGAAACTTCAAGAATTGTGAAATAAAATTCACTTTCCATTTATGGCTCCACGCAGATCCCGCATTTAAAAACCGCCGCGGTTGATTGAAGTTTTCCCTTTGCTGGATGCAATTAAACCAATTCATTATTTGCCATATCACAATTTCAAGACCTTTCCACCAGCAGCACATTATTGTGGCTGCAGCTGTCTTCTGGTGGTCGCTCCACTCCACCCAGCCATCACCGCAGCATCAGTCCTAATAATCGTTCAACAATCAAACCAATGACTAAGGCTTCGCAGTGTCTCACCCTTTTCTCGCCACTTCTATACGGTCCAAAGGGAAACAGTCTATGAAGCAAAACCCAGAACCCGACCGTGCCTCCTGGAAATAGGGCGAGCAAAATACACAACCATCAACGAACGGACACGGTTCAACCTCCCATGAGGAAGAAAATTAAGTACCCATCAACTCGTCTTACACTTTTCCTCTTTTTTCTTTTCCCAGGCCGGACCACAGCCGCCATGAAACCCCGCACCAACAACAATCTGGCTCACGTAGATAGCGCGTCGATAAAATCAATCAGCTCCGAGGATATTAGTACGGCAACGGCGGCCGAGTGGCACGGGAAAGGATGCTGCAGTGCCGAGGCAAAGAATCCAGCTTTCAAGCGGGGCCGTCAGATCCAGCTGACAAAGATGCTCATTCTGCCGTTCATCCCGATCCTAGCCCTGATCGTACAGACCTCAATTGAGATGATAGACATAGTCAGCTACCGGATGGAAGCCACCGAAATAGAGGGTCAAGTCACGATGGCCACCAATTTGGGTAAGGTCGTCACGAAGCTGCAGCTCGAGCGATCGGATGTGGCTTTCTATATCTACACCAACGGCGGTACGCTGAGGCGGAATTTGACTAAGGGTTTCCAAGAGACAGACCGTGCGTTGGAGAACATGTCCACGTGGCCGGATCTGACCATCGCTACGCTGAACGACGGAAAAGTTACGTGGTTGAATATGAGCGAGTTTCGAGCGGAGCTGACTGAATTCAGGGATAACATATCGTCGGACAATGGAGAAACGAGCACGGTGAGAGACGTGCTCCATTGGTACACGACTGTGAATGGAGCCTTGCTGGAACATCTAACGAATCAGATCAAAGATGCGAACAAGAGCGGAGTGTGGCGATATTTGCTGAGCTTCAAGAACATGCTGAAAAGCATTGAAAGTTTGGATATTTCTGCCATGTACGGGATCATCTACTTTGGGCGAGGTGTCCTGAGAGTCGAACCATATGTAAACTACATACAACATGATATCGTAGGAAAGGAACTGCTGAACGGTTCGTTGAATTACATACCCAAGCTTAAGTCGGCCTATAGGGACTTGACCCGGGGAACAAAGGGCTACGGCAAGCTGAAACTGTGGAGTTCTACCATTCGATTGAATGTTCCAATCGCTCCGGATATAACTATGGCCAGGGAGTACTACGAAGCGATGGCCACCTACATTGATGAGCTGCGAAAGCTGCAGGATCGAATTCGATGGATCATCAGGTGAGTGTTGAATTTGCATACATTTCCAAATTTCCAATTCAAATGCTCAATTTTCCACAGGGAAGAGGTCCAAAAGGTCCAAGATACCGCCGACCGCATGGAAACGTTCGGCATTGGGATCCTGATAGTGGTGCTCATTGTGTCACCCATCATAATCGTTCTGGTGCGAAATGCCGTTGCCACCATCCGGAGATGTACGCCGTCGACTACTGGCACAGAAGGCTAAAGAATTGAAACGGGAAAAGCGCAAATCTGACTCACTCCTGTTCCAGAGATGCTGCCCCCCACAGTAGCCACCCAGCTGAAGCAGGCACAAACCGTCCCAGCAGAATATTACTCGTCCGTAACCATCTTCTTCAGTGACATTGTGGGCTTTACAGAAATAGCAGCAGAATGTAAACGCCCCTTGAGGTACGTGTGGGTGTGTGTTTTGCATATCAGCCATAAGAACGTAAGATCCATCATCAATCAGCTTACCGTTCATTAATATTCCCGTACCAGGTGGTCTCGTTCCTGAATGCAATCTACCGGATGTTTGATGAACGTATCGAGTGCTATGACGTGTACAAGATTGAAACCATCGGAGACTCGTACATGGTGGCATCGGGACTGCCAGTGAAGAACGGTGATATATTTTCTTTTAGCTTTGATCTGGCTTTTTTCTCACACCAATTAACAGGCATGCCTTGCGAATGTGGGCTTTTCCATGTTACAGGTAACAAGCACGTGTCGGAGATTGCAACCATGGCGTTGGATCTGCAGGATGCGTCCGGTTGCTTTAGTATTCCGCACAAGTAAGTGTGGGAGCCGGGTGATTTGCTTCATTTTGTGGAATAACACATTATCCTGTTGTTTTAGGTCTAACGAGCCGGTTGAAATACGGGTAGGCATCCACACCGGGCCAGTGGTGGCAAGAATTGTTGGAACCAAAATGCCACGGTACTGCCTCTTTGGAGATACAGTTAACACCGCTTCCCGGATGGAGTCTACGGGTGAAGGTAATTTTGGTTGAGTAAATTTAGGAATCGTACTGTTTGTGAACTATAAGTATGACTACCGGTTAGAAGTCAGTTCGGAAAGATTCGGTATTATTAAAGATGCCACGGTCTACTGAAAATGAACATCAGGTGTTCATTCTTAGGTTTATCAACCTGGCCATGCACTCATAATGGGTGCTCTTCTTCTCGTTAATGGGTATATTAAAGTTTTCTCTCTCACTCTGTTAGATATTTTACCCATCATTTCGATAAATAAAATTGGGTAAACTTATTACCGACATGGATAAAAAAAAACATTACGACAAAGATTTTTCATTTGAGCCTAACTGACAAACGTAAACAATGGCTTCTTCCGTACGTTTCTCGTAGCACAAAGGCTACCCATGTAAACCTCTAATTCTATCGAATAAGCGGACTCCTCATATTCGAAGTGACCGTGGTGAATTGATTAGGCGAGTTTTTAATGACGAGATATTCGCGGATAAAGCTGTTGCTTACGTTTGTCCGTTCATCCCTAATGAAAATCTTTGTCGGGTGCCTAGTTTTACTCGCTAAGGAAAATCATTTCTAGCAGAGTGAGAGATATAATCACTTTAGAATACCCATAAATGGGTGTCAGGAACAAGGAACCAACCAGCGATGTTGCTCCGGGACTTGACGGTTCGTACCTACCGGGGGCGATGGACCACGGTATCAGATGGCGACCAAGGGGTTCCGCACCAGTCTTGATGATCGGCAGGCAACCAGGAATGTTGCGCTGGACGGTTGGTTCTTTGCTGCTTCTTGCCACTAAGGAAAAGGGCTACAAAAACTGCAACAGAGTTCTTCCGTCAGGAGAAGTGGGATTTCAGGACTTCAGAGAATTAATTTAGCTTGGGGTTTTAGAGTTTGAAGTTTGCATCCTTTTTCTTTCAATGTTGTACATGGAATGAAATTTTCACTTGTTTGTTCCGCAACGGCCACCTATGCTCGCTCGTTCGTACCGTTGCTAGCGGTAACAATGGGTAAAAAATAGTCATTAATGGGTAAAACAGCCTTAAAGTGTAGACGACTTTTGATTTTGATCTGAGATAAGACTCGCGAAGAAAGGTTAATTTTTTTTTCTGGTTTTGCCCGTTTGCCTAACCGTTTGCTCTTCCTTTTTTTTAAGTGTTTACGTTTATTTTCGAGCTGGCTGATCAAACTCGAGTTTGCATGTGTTAACGTCTGTTTATATGTTGTAGACGATTTAAGTTTTTGGATCAAACTCGTGCGTGATCGTGTTGTTGCTGAAGTAATTCGTTTCGGTCTGGCATCATCCATGGATTTGAGTTATTTTAAAAGCTTATTTGCGTGTCTGCCAGCACAGCCAGTTCGTTCTACTTTCATGCATGTCCATAAGTGAAGCCTAGTAATCCTCAGAGTACAGATAATGCTGAAATTCTATCCGATGCACAGTGGAAAAAAATGAACGTTTAAAATTTCCAAGTAAGCGAAGCCGCTGGTTTTGCTTAAAGAAGCCAAATGCATTCCTGAAGGCAAATGGGCTAATAAATCGATTGGCACAGGTTTTGTGTTGTGTAGAGCATGGAAAGTGGTTTGTTTTGCCCCAATTCACCCCTAAATTGATGGTTTCTCCTTATCCTGCGTATATCGTGACAATCTCCACACAATATATTTTCAGTGAAAATGCATATATTTTACACATATCACGTTTAGAAACTTATGAGGGATAATTTCATGTTATGTCTGGCCGTTTTTACTTTGAATTCATTCATGTTATTTGATCTTTATTGTTACTATCAGAACAGCAGCAATCGTTACAAATTATTCGCGCTGGAAAAGTACATATCCCACAGAACATCTGCATAGAAGTAATTTGAAGCGTTTCTGCGTATTTTTGGGCTTGCTCCCTGGATAACTCCATTTGCCCCAATTTACCTTAAATTGATGGTTCTTCTGTAAATTCTGCTCATAGTTGCAATTTCCGTATTATAAGGAGTGTATCGAATATAAGCTATCCACATACATTTGCGTTGTACGCATGCATTTGTGATGGTTTTTTATGCTCTGAACACTGCATGCTGTGCGTTTGACTGTCAGCTTTCTTTTGTTTACTTGTTTGTGCGGTTCAAATTCTGCGTTTTCAAAATGTCGCGTATTGAAAAGGAAGTGAAAATTAAGGTTCTGGACACATGGCTAAGTGAGAAGGGTATTACTATGCGAAAATTGGCGAAGCGGTTTGGAATTCATCATGCGAGTGTTAAAACCATCATTAATAAGTTTGGGGAACACTATTCTTTGGATGAGCTACCAGGAAGAGGCAGAAAACCCGGTTCTTCCAACCCGAAACTGGAGCAGAAAGTGGTATCTCTAATCATGAAGAACAAATCAATGTCAATACGTGATTTGGCCAAAAAGCAGGAACGAGTGTCGGAATGATCCAGCGTATCAAGAGGCGAAACCACCTGAAGACCTACAAGAAGCAGAAAATCTCGAAACAAAGTGCAGAACAGAAGAAGCGAGCAGCAACAAGGGCCCGGAAATTGTATTCGCGTCTTTTGCAGCGTCCGGATGCATGCGTTTTGATGGACGATGAGACCTATGTAAAGGAGGACTCAAAAAAAACTACAAGGTTCAGCCCAATGGGGTTGTACGCAAAGGTAACGTAGGACTATGTAGCAATGTGCAATCGAATTCGCCTCCAGTCGCCTAATTGTTTAAAGGGTTTTCGAAATTGGTTTCGCTCAAAAATTAACTGCAATACACTTAACAGTTTACCCTAATAAACATGTAATATACAAGAACGATTTTACAGATGGTTTAACCAACAATCAATATGCAATTAGCGATTTGAATTTGATTCACTGTTGTAGAACCCCTTGGTCCGAAGTACACCTTGTAGCCAGCACCTTGCTATACATATTTGCGCCTTTGTTTCGATTTGCTGTGTTATTTTGACAGAATATTTGAGCGTGTGTTCGTGTGAGTTCATTATTAGGGGCGTATTATTAAGCTTGGGACCGAGCTTGGGAACGATGTGCTAGTACTGACTGAGCCAAGAAAAAAATCGTATTTGTTCGGGACCTACTGGTCTTAGAGTTAGTCTATGGTTTAACCGTACCGGTTACAGTTGGGATGATAACCCGAATTGGTGGTTAGGTGCTTCTTATGGTAATTGTTTATGCGGGTAGACATTTAGGACATTTTTACCCAAGAGACTGGCTTCATCCACCACCAATTGCATACGATTTCTTCTAGGCCTATGTGTGTACAACACTGCAAAATGTGCAAATGTCGAAAACACTATGGCTTCGACACACGATATTTTTCGCAACCGCCCATTTCGAACAAATTTTTTTTCAGTTATTTTGGAGGTCTTGAAAGGGGCCGTTTTGGGGTCAGGGGAACAGCTAGTGCAGCCACCTCACTTCGTCATAAAGCTGAAGCTTAAAGCTTGAGCAACTCACGTATATAGTTTGCAGCCATATGCTGCGACATTTTACTTACACTTCCTCAAAATAATTTGTTTCTTATCGAATGATATGGACTCTATCCATCGCACTAGAACGCAAGAAACACTTTTAAACACTGATTGGAATTCGAAGATAATATTACCAACGAACTTTACATTCACATGCCTTCAAACAGAAATTACCACATGCCATCAACAGTGGACTGTGATTGCAATTAAGCACACATCAAACGAGCCTTAGTGATTTGCAAAACTGAATCATATTATGTAACATTTATAATGTATCGAATAATAAATATAATACTCTCATGTTTGGTTGAATTTTGAGTTTCGTTTGTGTGAAACATCCCCCTTCCAGAGGGGGGGGGGGTCTCGAACAACAGTAGAAACATGTTTTGCCTTCAAAAACTTCCACGTGCCAAATTTGGTTCCATTTGCTTAGTTAGTTCTCGAGTTATGCAAAAACTCCAGTTTCATTTGTATGGGAGCCCCCCATTCTAGAAGTGGGAGGGGTCTCGAACTACCAAACAATCATTTCTTGTCTTTAAAAACTTCCACATGTCAAATTTTATTCCATTTCCTTGATTAGTTCTCAAGTTATCAGAAGTTCCTGTTTCATTTGCATGGGAGCCCACTCCTCCTTCAAGAGGTGGGAGGGGTCTCAATCTACCATAGAAACATTTCTTGCCTTCAAGTACTTCCACCTGTCAAATTTGGTTCCATTTACTTGATTAGTTCTTGAGTTATTAGAAGTTCCTGTTTCATTTGTATGGGAGCCCCCCCCCCTTTCTAAAGGTGGGAGGGGTCTCAAATTGCCATAAAAACCTTTCTTGCCTTCAAAAACTTGCACATGCCAAATTTGGTTCCATTTGCTTTATAAGTTATTGAATTATGCCGAAATTTGTGTTTCATTTGTATGAGAGCCCCTCATTCCATGGGGGGGTCTTAAACCATCATAAGAAGCTGGCCCGGTCCCAAAAGCCCCTGCATACAAATTTTCACGCCTGTCGGTTAAGTAGTTTCTATGTCTCAGTCCGATAGAAATTCATTTTTATATTTATAAGAATTTCAATAGTTTTTTATTTAAAATTAATTATTAACAATAATGGAATTGATGAGTAAAAAGATTTGCAATCGATCGGTGCTAAAATTTTGAAAATCGGTCATGAAATGACTTAGTTATTAACTTTCAAAACCTAAGCATATTTCGTGACGCTCCAAATTTTCGTACTCGCAACGTGTACCCCTATATTGAAAACAAAGACGTAATCCTACGTCAAAATACCTTATCTTACCAATCAGACTAAGGCCGGTGTGGCCTCTGCTGTACACAGAAGTTGTTTCCATTGTAATCGGTCCATGGCTGTTCCTCGCCAGCCTCGCTGTCTGCGGAGGATCCGCAGGTCGCCTTCTACTTGATCGATCCACCTTGCTCGTTGCGCGCCTCTTCTTCTTGTACCTGTCGGTTCGTTTTCGAGAACCATTTTCACAGGGCTGTCGTCCGACATTCTTACGACATGCCCAGCCCATCGTAGTCGACCGATTTTTGCGATGTGTACGATGGGAGGTTGCAATTCGTGGTTCATTCACCTCCTCCACGTTCCGTCTTCCATCTGCACCCCACCGTAGATCGTACGCAGCACCTTCCGTTCAAAGACTCCAAGGGCGCGTTGGTCCTCCACTAGCAATGTCCATGTTTCGTGGCCGTAGAGAACTACCGGTCTAATTAATGTCTTGTAGATGGTCAACTTTGTGGTTCGGCGAACTTTGTTCGATCTTAGCGTCCTTCGGAGTCCAAAGTAGGCACGATTTCCAGCCATAATGCGCCTTTGTATTTCTCTGCTGGTGTCATTATCGGCGGTCACCAATGAGCCCAGATACACAAATTCGTCTACTACCTCGATTTCATCACCGTCGATCTGAACTCGTGCTAGGAGGCTAACATTGTCTTCTCGTGAGCCTCTTCCCTTCATGTATTTTGTTTTTAACGCTTTAATCACAAGCCCAATCCTACCAGCTTCAGCCTTAAGTCTGATGTACGTTTCCGCCATCGTCTCAAAGTTACGTGCTACTGCTTAAAAACTACACTAGGGGGGAAAATTTAAGTTTTTTTTAAAAAAATGTTTCTTACAACGTTCTGCAGTCGAAAAAGATAATACGTCGTTTTGATAAGTCAGTATGATAGATGGAATGTTACTTGCGTCAAGATGATACGCCATTCTGCGAATGACAATGTTGTAACGTCGAAATGTTACGTCAAGTTGTCATATTGCACACAGATTCGTCGAACTTTTTAAAATGACGTATTATTTTTTTCTACAACGAAACGTTGTTAATATATTTTTGCTAAAAAAAATCAATTTTTACTGAAAAAAATCTAAATTTTTAACCTTGTGGTATAGAGACTTTTACTAACGAGTCGTTAAGGGGCATCCAAATGATATAATAATGTTTCGCAGTTACTTTTCAACACAAGCGATGTATTTACCATTAGTCCCAAAGAGTGCAAAAGTGATTTTACACCGTTTTCAAAAAAGTTAGTTAAATCTTCCAAGAATAATCCATCAGAAACTTCATCAAACAAGGGCATATATACATGATTTTTTAACAACATGCCATGAACAACGCGTTTGTTTGCATTTTGTTACTTACGTCTTTTTGAAAAAGTACTCGAGAAGTGATTTATTATGAGTATATATATCGAATTATCGCATATCCTTGTACTCTGAGGATTACTAGGTGAATCCTAATGTTGACTTCAGACTTGGCGATTCCATTATTGAACTGCTATGAGGGGATCTGCGAACCAAACAAACAGACAGAATTAGACACTGGAGCAGAATTCTCTTCAAAATACTGACGATGAACACTGTGTCAGAGCAGAAACATACCTACAATCTTCGGCATCTTCCCAACACGGCACCAGTGAAGTGAATTGACTAAAGTGAAAAATGGCCAACTGTACAAAATCCGCCAAATATTCATCTCAGCATCACAAGAAATATTATCGAACACAGAGAATAATAAAATATTACATTGTTTTAGTAACACCACGAGTTCTGCAGAATACGAATGTTTTAACTCCATTGCAATACTCAGCAATCGAAACATCTCAGCAAACAGTAAGCATGCTCGTTTGGCTCAGATTTTGAAAGTTCTCGCTGCTTGATTGGCTCAAGATGGCCGCTTCCGCATATCTCTGTACTTTGAGGATTACTAGTGGAGCCTATAAATGTATAAAATTCTGCCGGCGCAGAAGCCAAGCCGGCAAACTGGCAACCGTGCCCACTGACCTTTATGGTGCGAGGGCATCAGGCGTCAAAGTGTCGCTGCAGAACGCAGTTACAGATGTCAACGAGACTGGGACGATCTGTCAATATGTGTTTCCGGGCTTGATTTCGTCATTGGAAAGTCAAAGCAAAACACCTAAAGACGTGCACGGAACGTGTTTATTAAAATTAGTTCTTTCCTCGAAAATTTCAATTCGTGTAGTTGAATAAAACTAGTAGCTACGCTACGGTGAACACAGTAAAAATTGGCAGATATCGAGGTGGTGGGATTTTAACGCTGATTTTGAGTCGCACGTTAGTTGAGGTTAGGTATATCAAAGCCGTATACTAATGGAGT
This sequence comes from Aedes koreicus, assembly GCA_024533555.2. Taxonomy (NCBI): domain Eukaryota; kingdom Metazoa; phylum Arthropoda; class Insecta; order Diptera; family Culicidae; genus Aedes; species Aedes koreicus. Next base: position 38,122 of record JAHHFK020001442.1, read on the forward strand.
TGTGAAATCTGTAGAAATCCGCTCCAATTAGGGTTCAGTTTGAGGTCCAGTCCGTCCGTAGATCCTGAAAAGAACTGAAAAGAAAGCAAGGTACACAATAGTAAGTATTATACAATTAAACAAACACTGAAATTCATAAATGTTTAGGCTTACGGAAAAGACGAGGTCCGTCAATCCATAGGGGTGCACGTGGAAAAGCCCACAAAATAAACAAGCTAGTTTACACTATTGATAAAACGTATACTTACTTCTCGCAACAATAATTACAGTTGAAGCTTACTCGAAGAGGAGAGCTATCAGAAGGGGATCGATTTTCGTTACGCCCTAACATCCCCAACAATCTTCAAAATTTACAGCAACATCGATGGAAAAAATATTTCGGGACCGGAGGATTCAAGTTGCATTGCCTGTAAACGAGCGATCATTGCGGATGAGTGGAAAAACTACTCGTGCACCGGAGTGAACGAAAGTGTCGCTAGCCGATCCTTTGTGTGTGGCACCTGCACCGCACTGCTGAGCAAAGACGCAATTTCGGTACGTAGTAGATCCAGTCGCTCCAGCCTAACTTCGACGTTTTCGGTTTGCCTGAATCAAATGGTGGAACGGCAACGATTGGAGCGTGCTCGATTAGAAGTAGAGCTACTACGTCGCCATTTAGATGAGCAGCATAAGTTGATCGACAAAGTGCTCGGCGGAGCTAAGACAGAAAACCGGCAAACATACTTTTGCATATAAAAACTAATAAACGTTGCATGAAAAAAATCGTTCCATAAAAAACGCATTCATGACCCATAAAACTCTAGTCAATATCCATAATAAAATGGATATGATCCGTAAAATTATATTATGACACCACCGTCATCCGGGGCCCCTCTGATCACGGCTGATCGACGTTCGATGCCACTGCCGGATACACCGAAAAATACCGTGCCGTCTTCACCGGTTATAGTTTCGATTCCGCTCACAGCATTGGAATCAAGTACGGTGCGCACGCTAAAATCGAGAAAGGATTCCAAAGCTTCTTTGTTCAAACTCAGGAACCAGGTTGAGCAATGTGAACATCGCGCCAATCCAACACCTGAACAACTAGCGCAGTGGTTCCCAACCTTTTTGGGCTCGCGACCCCCTTTTGCAATCAGTAATGGCCCCGCGACCCCTTGGAAAACTAATGTGATTATGTTGCGATAAAAAATAAAGAAATACATCAATTTACGATCTTTTTGATTTATTACGACATTTTATGTTATAACCAGAGAAAAACACTCTCAGTGTGATTGCTGCGCCTGGATTTGGGACACTAGATTTGAAATTCTACTTAACAGAATAGTTTAGTAATTGAAAATGGGGCAAAACTCGAAGGTATTTTTGACAAATCATACTGATGATTATAAATGGCAACTTTTTATTTTGCGTATATATGAAGTACTGAATGTGCTGATTGTATAAGTCAAAATAAATAAATTATTCTTTTTGTATTGCCGCACAGTTCTCGGAGAATTAACAGGGAATGAGATTTTTTTCGCCAACCAACCGACATGTTGTTCCACAAACCGAGAAAAGGTGCGGGAACATTTACCCCAACGTTTGAAAAAGCACAGCTTCTCTTCTTCCAGCCGCTTTTTGGCACTCGCGATACAGATGAGCGGATCTCTCTTAGATAAATGTTCAATAACATCTGTAACACCTTTTCCGTTTATCCAAAAATCACTACTTCTTCACGTGAAACCTGCGTGTTTTTATAATAACACCCGTTTACAGATTCCAGCGCAAGATCCCTTCGAAGAACTGTCAAACTGAGGTTTTGTAAGGTTCCTTGGTGGAATAAAGAATTCACGGATAAACAATTTTCGATCTCGAAGGTTAATGAAAATAGGAATCCTAATTGAATTGAAAATGTAGAATAAATAATATATTTTGCCTTAGCGTTTTTATTTCAAGTTTCACCACCATTTTTTTTTAAGGTTAAAAATTGACCGATTTAGAGCAACTTTTCCCTCGTCAACTTAGGGTGTACCATAAAAAAAAGTGTTTCTGTCCTAACTTTTTTATTTCAATTTCCATCGAAAAATTGATTTTAAACGAGCTGTAGAACTTTTGACGGCGCGTATTTTGATATATTAACTTTGCCGCTAGCTTCAACCAACCAATAGTTATTGAAGTTTTTCTTCTAAAACCATCCTAGATTCAAATGTAATTTTCTCAAGATACAGAAATAACATATCTCAAGTTTTCACATCTGTTAAACAATATAAATTGTCCTTTCAAATGACGTCTTTAATTTTTTTTTGCCCCAATATTTGAAAAGGGCGTATTTTTTTTTGGAAAAAACTTCAAAAAGTATTGATTGGTTGAAGCAAGCGGCAAAATTTGTATACCAAAATACGCGTCTTCGAAAGTTCTAAAACACGTCGGAACACAACTTTACGGTAGGAATTGAAATACACCCTAAGTTATGGTACACCCTAAGTTGATGAGGGAAAATTGCTCTAAACCGGTCAATTTTCAGGCTACAAAAAAAAATTACATATGAAAATTCCATGATTTTTTTTTGTGCTACAACTTTGCCCAAGAATGTAAACGTCTATTTCTGCAAATAAAAAAGTTAGTTTCCTGTATTTCCGTGAAAATGGGGACCACTCTAATTTTAATCAACATCAAATAATGGGCCTTAGTGATACAAACCATGTTGTAGAACATCACATTGCTGTAATCAACTACCGATGAAAACATCGCTTCCGTGAAGAATTTAGTTATGGAAAACCGCTCAATTAGCATTCGGGAGATAGCTGCACTCCTTGATATCTCATTTGGATCGACCGAACACATTTTGACGGAAATTCTGGGCATGAAACGCATTGAAGCACGACTTGTTCCAAAAGAGCTGAATTTTTTGCAAAAACAGCATCGAGTTGAGGTCGCTAAACAGATGATTGCGAACGCAGATAGCGATCCCACATTCATGGAACGCATCATAACTGGTGATGAAACGTGGGTATATGAATTTGATATGCTCACAAGTCAACAATCGTCCGAATGGCGCGCCGAAGATGAGCCGAAACCAAAAAAATCACGACAAAGTCGCTCCAAAATTAAAGTTTTACTGACCGTTTTCTTTGATTTTCGCGGTGTCGTCCATTCTGAATTCCTTCCAGAAGGTCGAACGGTTAACAAAGAGTATTATTTACAAGTTATGAGACGTTTGCGTGAGGCGTTTTGCGCGGCAAATAGAACTGATTCCCACGGTTTTCTGCTCTGGCTCTTCTGATTGGTTCACGTCACGTGTTACTAGAGGCTGCATGTTTTCTTTTTCTTTTTATAAACCGTGTTTTTTTTCTTACTGTATAATATTCTTTTATGTGATGAACAATGTGAACTATAATTAATTATTTCAAAAACCAAGTACTGACTGTTTATTTATTTTATTTTTCTTTTAATTTATTTTCTCAAATCATATATAGAGAGGATCCAATTATTATTTCTAAGTTACTATATTTACCCTACAATGCCGTACTTCTGTACTCTTAATCGTATATACAGTATAAAAATCATATCATTGAATCGTGAAGGTTTCCTGGCTGAACGTTTTGGTCTGCTCCCTACATCATCGGCTACTAAGGCCTCATTTGTTACTATTTCGGGAACTAAACTTGGTGAATGCGCGTCTGTGTCCAATAATTCTGGCATATCATATTGTAAAATTGGCGAAAACTCATCTGTATCTACTATTTCTGTACTGTTATTCTTGTGAAGCATGATTGGAACTTTCTTCACATCCTGGACGTGCCTGGAATATTGTACTCCTCTGTCACTTTGCACGATGATTTTTGCTCCATCTCTGGCTAGAACCGTATAACGCTCAGCTGAAAAAGTTGGATCTCCTTTTTGTCTTGTATTTTGAGCTAGAACTACCTTATCTCCGACAGTAATTCCTGATTCTCTTGCTCTTCTGGTTGAGTCAGCGTAATTTTTACTGTCAAGCTTCGAATATGCGTCTTTTTCGCGAATATCTGTGCGATCAACTTGGTTTGAATGATGTGATTCCCATAGAAATGGGAACGTTCCTCTAAATCTCCATCCAACAAGCAGTTCAAATGGTGTGATACCAAGTCGTGAGAGTGGCCGTACTTTATTATGCATGTAGATGTATTTTTCCAAGGCTAGTTTCCAGTTAACCTTGTCTAGCTTTGCAGCAGACAATGCGTCTTTGATGCCTTTATTTTGGCGTTCCACAGCTCCATTTGATTGGGCACTTAAGGGTACTGATTTTTCTTATCTTGACACCTCTGTCTTCCCATGTTTTGACAAATTTTGCACTCTGAAATGGTGGACCGTTGTCACTATGGATCACCAGCGGATATCCCCCATACTTCGAATATCCTGCCCAATGCTTTATTTGTACTATCGGTATCTGTATTTTTCATTTCTATTACGTGTAGATACCGTGAGTAGGTATCTACAACCACTAGAAACTCTTCTGATCCACAATCTTTGAACGAGAAAAAATCGATCTGAAGAATCTCCCATGGGCCATCCGGTAGTTCACGACTAGTCAAGGGGATAGGTGGATTTTTCTTCGATAGACGGAAACATGTTTCACAACTTTTGACAAATGATTCAACCTGTTTTGCCATTCCTGGCCACCAAAAATAGCTCCTCAGAATCTTCTTCATGGATGCTGCTCCCATATGTCCTTGGTGTGCGGAACTGAGTGCTTGGTCCTCGCAGAGAATTTGGCAAAATCACTCTGTCTCTAGAGAAAACTAAGGCTCCAAGTAGTCTAAGATTTTTTCATTTCCGATTCAAATCGTTTTAAACTTTTGTCCCAGGTTCCAGTTCTAATTGCTTCGCGTACTTGTATCAGTTCAACATCCTTTTTCAGCTTCTTGTCTCAATATCGTTCCATGTAAATTCGATGCTGCCGGTATCCAAAAAATATAAAAGGTGTTTATCCGAAGAGTCATCGAATGGTTCCACTGATTGAGTTTCCATTACTAATCTGGATAATGCATCTGCAACGTTCATCTCTCCTGGAACTCGAGCTACCTACATTTGAAGCATTATTTAATATAAGTTTAATTGTTAAATCTTCAAACATACCTTAAAGTCGTATGGCTGTAATCGCAACGCCCATGCTTCAGCACGAGAGACTGCTCTCTTGCCGATGCGATGCAGTCCTCCAAAAATAAACTGATTTGATTCTGCATCCGTGCGAATTGTGAAGGTTTTACTCATGAGATATACAGAGAAGCGCTCGACGCCCCATACCATGGCAAGCGCCTCCTTTTGAGTATGGGGATATTTCTTTTCAGCCAGAGTCAACGTTTTTGATGCGCATGCAATAATTCGAGGTTTGTTGTTTTCGTCATACTGAACCAAAATTGCCCCTAATCCATAGGGTGAAGCGTCGACAAATAGTTCGGTTTCGTCATTGACATTGAAGTAGCCTAATATTTTGATAAGATTCCACGCATTTGTTTTCAAATAGTGGAATTCGTGTTCTAAATCTTGATTCCAATAAAAATTGATTGAAGTAGCCAACTCCCTCAGATGACGAGTTCTATCTGCACGCTGTGGAATAAATCGTTCAATAAAAGTTATCAAGCCCAGAAAACTTTTGACTTCTGCCTGTGTTTCTGGCTTCCTGAAATTTTTTATTGCACTTATTTTCTCGTCTTCAACTGTCCATCCATTGGCTGATAGCTTGAAGCCTAAAAATTTCACTTCATGTTGTTCAAAAGAGCATTTTTCATGATTTATGTTGACATTGTGGTCTTTAAGCTTCCTCAATACCTCCTGAAGATTCCGATTGTGTTCTTCTTGTGACCGTCCAAATACAAGTATGTCGTCGAGATAATTAATTGTTCCCTCACAATCTGCAAGTATCACAGTTTGCATCACTTCCTGGAATATGTCCGGTGCGTTGGTTAATCCAAATGGCAGCCGACAACATCGGTAAAGCGCCTCTCCGGCGAAGAAATTCGTGAGATGTCTGGATTTTTCATCGAGTTCAATGTGAAAAAAAGCGTTTGTCAGGTCAATCGTAGAGAAGTACTTGGCGCCATGCAATTTCAACAATATCGATTCAAATGTTGGCATCCTAAATGGTGTACGGTGAATACATTTGTTGGGTCCTCGAAGATCGACCACAAGTCGAATATCCGCTTTTCCTTTCGGTATTACCAGTAACGATGAACAAAAACTTCTATCCATATCTTTTGACACTTTTTCAATAATGCCGGATTCTTGCAGTTCAGTCAATTTTCGCCTTGTCAACTCTCTGAAAGCTGCTGGAATGTGCGTGTAAACGTTTCTTGATGGTGGCATGGAGTTATCGTAACTCAATGTTATTTATCGCTGGTACGTTAAATTTTGGGAACTCTTGAACTCCACTGTCTTGAATGCTATGTACAGAAACGAGCTCACATCGCCAAGTGGTATTTATAATCTTCCCAACGGGTACATTAAGGCCTACTTCTAACAAACTGTATCTTATAGCGGTATTGAAACCAAGAAGCGCTCTGTGCTCGCTCACTACATAGAATTTTTCTATAGTACATGGTCTGTCACGTGATACAAAAAGCTCAGCCGAAAATGTGGCTATGACGTCAATATTTCCTTGAGATGCGTATGCCCGTAGCGTCTTATCTGTTCCATAACAAATATC
>JAHHFK020001443.1:0-32975 GCA_024533555.2 Aedes koreicus
ATCAGCAAGGGATGGGAGGGAGGTGTTGATTAGATGTGTACTTAATAAGATGCTGAGAACTCATGCATCCTTCATAGACATCTAGAGTTGGAAGAATGATGAGATCCCGAGCAGGATCGAATAACTTGATAACTGTCCTTGGTATTTAAGAGCTCAGATTAAGAGGTAAAATACCTGAGGATCAGGATTATTTTTCTTTAATTTATTCAACTTCCGTTTTTGGCATTATTCAATATCATATGAAAGTTATTTCACCTCATCGTAAGCTTAAAATTTTTATGCTATATTGCTAGGCTGCCAGGTGATAAAATGTCTTTTATTATATCAACAAATGTTTTGGTCTAGAGTTTCAAATGATGAGTTAACAACCTCGAAGAAGGATGCGACCAACCTCTGGTCCTCATAAGTATCTACCTCACGCCTCCACGAATGATATGATCACAAAAGACTGCTAGCTGAAACATGGGGACGGTGGTTGAGCACGCCTGTAGTCAAATTCACTATTGCGAAGTGATACTATTGTATATTTTCCATTCTCTTTTATATTTTATTTCAGCACGCTTTGGACTGATCTTTGCATGTACAAGGATAGGAGGTTCACTGTGGTAAAGTTGAGAGTCTATGGTGAAAAAGACTATGATTGATGTTTACATTTCATGTTTAGTATTCAAGATGGCGACGAAAGAAAAACAAGTGCACGAGCGAATTTTGTTCGGGCGTACGGCAAATCCTCACTTGTCAATACGGGACCTTGCAAAAACATTGGATTTGCCTAAATCCACTGTTCACGATGTGCTCAAATCATTTTCGGAACGTTTGACGGTGGAGAGTATTGGTCACCCTATTATTATTAACTCCTCTGATGACACGAGTTCTTTCGAGAGTCGCATCGTGTGCATCGCGTATGTTCACCCCTGCATCAAACGATACTCTCATGAGACAGCCACTGTCGGCTTTCTGTCTCTCAATTTCTCGCTCTTCGGTTTTCTCTACAGAAGCACTTGGATGCACACGAAGTGGACTCTGCCTGTTTTTATCTCGGGGTTATAAGAGGGAAAGCAGGGTTGCCACATGCACAGATTTATCTAGATTGACACAGATTTTTTTCATTTTATTCATACAGATATCTGTATGTAAAGATTACAGATTTTTGAGATAAACCAAGATTTTTAAGATTTTTGAGAATTGCTTGTCCACTTAAAAACCTCAAATGTATAATATGAGTACATTTCAATATTCAACTCTTTACCAATTCTACTTTCATTGTGTTGTTTAAGGCCCATGAAGCAAAAGAAAATAACTGACACCGACACCAACAACCAATACGAAACTAGAGATTTAAAATTGGCCCCTGATACCTTGCCCCACGCAATACATTCTTCCGCATTGTAAATTTAACAGAATATATGAAAGGTTCTTCGATGTGAGCTCAATTTTTAGGGGCACACTAAGGTCTGAAAGTCAGTTTGTGCGTGTGCCTCAAAATGATTTCTTCATACATTTTTTGAGATAATCTTTTAATTTTTTTTATAGAATTTCTCAAAGATTCTATGAAAAGTTCTCAAACATTCCTTGAGATATTTCCTTCCTTTCTATAGGTATTCTTCAGGAGTTTGTAGGCATTCCTCTAGGCATTTTTTCAGGAGTTTCTTCTGGCATCTCATCGGCAGTATTTCAAAACATTCTTGTGGTGATTTTTTTGGAGGAATCTCTGAACTTGTACAGTTTTGTGATTCTAAAAGAATCCTTGGAGGACACCTGAAAGAACTACACAAAAACTATAAGATAAGAGAAAATCTTGATTTGTTTGGAGAAATCTAAGAAGAATGCTTTGCATAATCTCATTTATTTAATTCTGAAATTCAAAAAATCCGAAAGGGGTTTTGTAGAATTATTTTTTAATTTTGTCCAAGATGTCTGAAGGCATTCTAACACATAGTTCTCCAAAAAATACTTCAATAATTTCTTCGAGTATTCCACTGGAGAAGTATTTTTCTCAATGTTCCTAAGAGAATTTCCTACAGAGATTTCTACAAAAAATGTTGTTCTCCCAATTTAGAAGCATTTTCATGCATTCACTCAGAGGAATTTTGGAAAGTTAGAATAATGTTCTCGATGGTTATTTTTGCTATTCAAAGTTTAGTTGTTTCAAACATGATTTTTTGTTATCTTTAATGAGCTTTGGATCAGATGGAGCATCGGTAATAATGGGTTCTGACCGATCCGTCCAGAAGCTGCTGAAACGTGACTGTCCTCATTTTATAATTATCAAGTGTACTGGCTCCTTGTGCAATCTACGCATACGAAAAGCTTCCATTGTACCTGGAACAGTAGATGCGTTCCGATACAATCCAAGGAATTACAGATGATACAAAGTATCTTTGAATTTAAACTTTTAAAGGTTCTGCATCCATTCACCACCAGATGGCTATCGTTGGAGTCAATTGTCAAAAGGAATTCGGAACGGTTTTCAGAGCTCGAGTTGTTTTTCTCGTTCCTAGCCAACTGCGACAACAATCAAACCACACAGCTCATTTTCTGCCCATTGTCAATAAAGCGAACCGTATCTTCCAGTCAGAAGCTCCGGAATTCCCGAACATGTAACATCAGTCAATCAAAAACATAAATTGACAATCTGTTTATGTTTTGTAAATTGCATCGATGTATATTTGCAAATGCATAATTAAAAAATATGTAGATCTCTTTAACTGTGAAATTAAACTGGTTGAAAATTAAACCTACTAGATGGCACAGCATGAAACTGGTAACAAAAATAAAAATTGTGGCAGTAGTAGTTATCGGAGTAAAAATTGAAAAAAACACATGTTTAGGGTAAAATGGGGCGAAACAAACTATTTCTCGACCTCTGCACAGCATAAAACCAGCACCATTCGATTCCTGAGAGTTTTTCACATAAGTTATGTCCCTTTTCAAGCAAAAACTACAGCGGCAATTGTAGTTATCGGAGTAAAAACTGAACGAACACACCGAATTAGGGTGAAATGGGGCAAAATGAGCTACTTCCAATGCTCTGCACAGGATGAAATTAGTGGCAATCGATTTATTGGCGTTTTTTTCCTATAGAAAAACATCAGTTCATGTACAAATACCAGCGGATTTGAAATAAGTCCGATTACAGCTTCGATTATGCCCACTGTGCAATGGTTCTGCTTGTAAATATGTGTGATTACTGCATCAAGCGTTGACCCTAAGATGCTGCACACTTTGAAGGAGTTCTACTGGATCAGATCTTCTTTGAATGCGGTGATGAACAGGCCATAGAAAATGAGTTTCGTGAGCTGAGGACGGCAATCATCGGCAAGGAAATTGAGGTGGAAGAATCGGATGACTTGAAAGCTTGTTGGGGAAAACTGCTGTGTTTCAAACGAGCAGATGGGAAGAATGCTTTTCACTTGCTAAGAAAGTTCATTGCGAACTTTCTGCTAATTCCGGTACTACTAGTTGCCTTTAGAAAGAATATCCGTTTTGCTGTGGTGTGATGTAGGGAAACCGATAAATACATTTAAGCCTTTTGAAAAAACCGTTTTGGTTCGGCCAATAAAAATAATGGGGTGGGGGGGGGTTTGGGGGGACCTCCCCCCTTTTTTTTTTTTTTTTCTTTTTTTTTCCTTCTATGGTTCAACAAATTAGGGGGTGGGGGGGATGGTTTGTTTTGTTTTTTTTGTTTTTTTTTTTTAAAAAAAAAACATTATTAAAAAAAAAAACTCTTCTTTTTTTCGTCCTTTTGTTTTTTTTTTGGGGGGATGAAAAGGTGGGGGGGCTTTTTCCTTCTTTTTTTTGTATCTATATACATAAAAATGGATTTCTGTCTGTCTGTCTGTCTGTCTGACCCTAATAGGCTCGGAGACTACTGAACCGATCGGCGTGAAAATGTGTATGCAGGGGTTTTTGGGGCCGAGGAAGGTTCTTAAGATAGTAAGAGACCCCTCCCTCCTCTGAAAGAGGAAGCTCCCATACAAATGAAACACATATTTCTGCATAACTCGAGAACTGATCAAGCAAAGGAATTCAAAGTTAGCATGCGAAAGTTTTTGGAGAGAAAAAAAATATTTCTATGGTAGATTGAGACCCCTCCCCTCTCTATAAAGGGAGGCTCCCATACAAATGAAACAGAAGTTTCTGCATATCTCAAGAACGAATCAAGCAAATGGAACCAAATTTGGCATGTGGGGTTTTCTGGTGGCGAAAAATGTTTCTATGGTGGTTCGAGACCCCTCCCCTCTCCTAGAAGGGGTGCTGTCATACAAATGAAACTGAAATTTCTTCATAACTCTAGATCTAATAAAGCAAATGGAACCAAATTTGGCTTGCGGGGATTTTGAAGGCAATAAATGTTTCTACGGTGGTTCGAGACCCCTCCTCTCTCTCTGGTAGGGAGGGGCGGTGCTCCCATAGAAATGAAACACAAGTTTCTGCATAACACGAGAACTAATCAAGCAAATGGAACCAAATTTGGCATGTGGGGTTTTATGGTGGCGAAAAATGTTTCTATGGTGGTTTGAGACCACTTCCCTCTCCTAGAAGGGGTGCTGTCATACAAATGAAACTGAAATTTCTTCATAACTCTAGATATAATAAAGCAAATGGAACCAAATTTGGCTTGCGGGGATTTTAAAGGCAATAAATGTTTCTACGGTGGTTTGAGACCCCTCCACTCTCTCTGGTAGGGGAGATGGGGCTCCCATACAAATGAAACACAAGTTTCTGCATAAATCGAGAACTAATCAAGTAAATGGAACCAAATTTGGCAGGTAGAGGTTTTTGAAGGCAAGAAATGTTTCTAAGGTAACTCAAGACCCCTCCGCACTCTGTAAGAGGGGGCTCTCATACTAATGAAACACAAATTTGTGCATAACTCGAGAACTAATCAAGCAAATGGAATCAAATTTGGCAGGTAGAGGTTTTTGAAGGCAAGAAATGTTTCTAAGTTGACTCGAGCCCCTCCCTTCTATGAAAGGAGGGCTCATATACAAATGAAACACAAATTTCTGAATAACTCGAGAACTTATCAAGTTAATGGAACCCAATTTGGCATGTGGAGGTTTTCGAAGGCAAAAAATGATTCTATTATGGTTTGAGACTCCTCCGCTCACTGAAAGAGGGGTCTCTCATACAAATGAAACACGAATTTCTGCATAACTCGATAAAAATTAAAGCAAATGGAACCAAATTTGGCATGTGGAGGTTTTTGAGAGAAATAAATGTTTCTAATGTGGTTTGAGACCCCTCCGCCTTCTGGAAGGGGAGACTCCCATAAAAATGAAACATAATTTTTAGCATAACTCGAGAGCCAATGAAGCTAATGAAACCAAATTTGGCATTTGGCATGTTGAGGTTTTTGGAGGTAAGAAATGTTTCTATGGCACTTCAATACCCCTCCCCATTTTGAAGGGGGGGGGGCTCCCATACAAATAAAAAGCAAATTTCTGCATAACTCGAGAACTAATCAAGTAAATGAAACCACTTCTAGCATATGGGGGTTTTTGGAGGCTAGATTTCTATATACATAAAAATGAATTTCTGTCTGTCTGTCTGTCAGACCCTTATAGACTCGGAAAGTTCTGAACCGACCAAAGTGAAAATTTTGTGAAGGGGTTTTTGGGGCTGGGAAAGATTCTTATGATTGTTTGAGACCCCTTCTCTCTCAGGAAGGGGTGCTCTCATACAAATGAGACACAAATTTCTTCATAACCCGAGAACTAATCAAGCAAATTGAATCAAATTTGGCATGTGGGGGGTTTTGAAGGCAAGAATGTTTCTATGGTAGTTCAAGACCCCTCCCCTCTTTGAAGAAGGGGGAGGGGCTTCAAACAAATGAAACTCAACTTTTTAATATAATCGATGAGCCCAATGTGATGGTTCGAGAACTAATCAAGCAAATGGAACCAAATTTGGCATGTGGGGGTTTTGAAAGCAATGATTGTATGGTGGTTTGAGAAACCACCCCCTCTGGAAGAGAGGGCTCCCATACAAATGAAACACAAATTTCTACCAAAAATGAGAATTATCCAGGTTACTTAAACACAAAACGTGTATTTCTCGGGTAAGAAGCATGTTTTGACAGAAGTTTGAACCCCTGCTTATTCAAGAAAAAAAAATCATTTCGAAAAAAAACCATAAACGTGTCAGTAATATTAAATTTTCCTTCATTAAGTTGCAAGCGTAGCAGCGCACGCACCGGGTTCAGCTAGTTACGAAGGAAAAAGCGCGTGAATCTGATATTGATTGGCACTATACGGAAGCGCCACAAGCTTCCTGGACAGTGAAGAAATCTTCATACGCAGGTGCCCGATTGGAAAATCCCCCAAAATTTCCGAAGAACGTACCTACCAGCAGGCTTCAGGAAGAGTGGTATCGTTTTTTGCAAAAATCGAGATCGCAGCATCGCTCTCGAAGATAAATGATCCGTCTCAACGTGCAATGCATCTTTTCATGTGCAAAGATCCAAGACATTGTCTGCGTTGCTTAGCTGCGGGTTGAATGATCCACGATGTTATCAAGCCATGGTTGACAATATCAATGCACATTTGCGTAAATTGACGGATCCTATCACTGAACACGAAATGTTCAGCCGAAGGACTCAAGGAAAGGATGAGACGCTTGATGGCTTCCTCGTGCTTCTGAAGTCGACGGTTAGACTTTGCGAGTACAGCGTACAGGACGAGGATCCATTCGTTTATACGCAGTTGCTGAAGGGTATGCGCGATAAGAAGCTGGCAGAGGATGCAAGAATCTATGGGTGCAACATAGAGATTGTAGTAAAAGCTGCGGTGCGGAAGGAAACATTCACGTTGAACACCATTTCGCACAATAACACGGAGAGCGGCACAGAAGTTCTGGCTGTTTTGCGGAAATCGAATCAAGGAAGCCGACCGTTCCGAAAGCGCATTGGAAATCCAGTATTGCCACCGGGCCAAAGTAAAAATGCAACGTTGCGGAGCGAATCGTAATGAAGATCGTCGTTTTCGATGCTGGAGGTGCAACAGCTTGGCACATGCTCACGATGCTTGCTGGGCTAAGGACAAGAAGTGCTTTGAGTGTGGCAAGATAGGCCACTTCGCTTCAGCGTGTCGTCGCAAGGGTATCCGGACGATCCAGGCCAAGGAAGTGAAGCGATCCAGGCCACCATCGACTTTCTCTCTCTCAATTTCTCGCTCTTCGGTTTTCTCTACAGAAACACTTGGATGCACACGAAGTAGACTCTGCCTCTTTACATCTCGGGCCATCAGACGGACAGGACGTGAACGTAAGTAGCTCCCCACGGACGCGGAGTCTGACCTCCCAATCTCAAGCCTGAGATTGGATGTCGGACGCCACAGAATTAGGATACCATTATAGACACGAATGCTAATTTATTCAAATTTTAAACTTAAATGGTACATCCAATGGATTGTTACTGAAAAATAGATAAAAATTAGTTCTGTATTAATATCCTTCTAGTCCAGGAAAACCTGAAAACATAATAGATCATTTCAAATATCTGAGATAAAATTTCAATAAAAGATATTATTTTATAAGAAATGTTGTAATTTTTTTCTTTATACTGTTCTAGTAACATTTCAAAGGTTGCAATCGAAGTGATCGAAGAGTCCGGTTTGATGATTTCTGAAATAATGGCTATGTTACCATAATACCACTAAACACAATATTAAAATATAATCCTACATTGCTTAGAAGTACATGCCAGTCTTTTATGAATATAGTAGTTGAAGTTTAGAAGTGCAATTTTAAATTAAATATTATGATGAAATGTTGAAAAACAAATTGAGCCTTTGGTGCCTGTCATGTTGCTCTAGGCTCTTGCATGGTTTTGGAATGGAATTTTTTTGGGGGGCCGAAAGGTGAAAAGGATATTAACGAAAAACCCAAATCTCTCCATTCGAACGGTGGCTCGTAAAAAAGGGATGTCGCCTGGTTTTGTCCAAAAACCAAAACAACGTTTGAGACTTATGTCCAAATCGCAGCGACAAACAGAACTTGGCAGCAAATCACGGGCTCGACGTTTGTACTGCGAATATTTGACGAAGTTTTCATGCGTTGTTATGGACGATGAAACTTATGTCCTGGAGGATTTCAAGCAGCTTCCAGGGCTGGCTTTTTATTCTGCTATGGCCAGAAATGCTACAGCTGAGCATTTCAGAACGAAGAAGGCATCGAAATTTCCCAAAAAATACCTTGTGTGGCAAGCAATTTGCACGTGTGGCAAAAAGAGTAAATCTTTCGTCACTACAGGCACAATCAACAAGGAGATCTATCAGAAAGAGTGTCTGCAGAAGCGATTGCTACCCTTCATCAAAAGTCACAAAGAAAAACCTTTTGTTCTGGCCCGATTTGGCATCATGCCACTATGCTAAAACTGTGATGGAGTGGTACCAAGCAAATCAAGTGAACATTGTACCAAAAACCTCAAACCCGCCAAATTGCCCAGAGCTACGACCAATCGAGAGATATTGGGCTCTGATGAAGCGGAAGCTTTCTGGAAAGAAGCAAGGAATCAAAGACATCAAACACTTCCAGCAAATTTGGACAAAGACGGCTTCTACGATTTCTGAAGAGTCTGTACAAACCCTAATGGACGGAGTTAAGCGCAAAGTTCGAAAATTTTATGCAAATACCGAATAACTATGTTTTGTCTTCACGAATTGGTAAAACACATCCCATGAATCTGAAATAAACAACTACGACGGAAATATAATGCGAAATTTATGTTTTGAGGTATCCGGATTATTGCGGATACAGACCTTTATTATTTGTTTGTGTTGCATCGGCGGAACATCAAGTTGAATTCTCATTTTGTTATGAATATGAAAGAAACGTACATCAAATTTACTTTGCCCTCACTGATAGCAGCATTAGTTTTCGGTTTGATGTCACAGGTACATTTGTTGCATTCAATTACGATCTTTTAACCCTTTAAACGAGCAAAACGATGGCAAATTGAGTAATCACAATCAGCAACATCACAACATCATATTCAGTTTTCAATTTGATCTCAGATTTTTCTCGGGGGCTGTATCTTTCCATTGAAAATTCGCATCCCGAGCAGGGTCTGAGATCAAACAGAAAACTAAATATGATGTTGTGATGTTGCCGATAATGATTGCTCAGTTTGCTGTCGTTTTGGTCGTTTTAACGGTTCGACAATTGAAGAGAGACCAGAGTGGTTTTAACGGTCAAAAGATCAAAATTAATAGCAAACATTTATTCCTGTGACATCAAATTTAAAACTGACCCTGCTTTCAGTGAGAGCAAAGTGAAAAGTCAAATTGCTGTACATTTTTTCCCGTTGGTAGCAAAATTAGTATTGATAAATGATCTGTCAATACAGAGAACACAAAACTACTTTTCTCAAAGAAAAATGAACGCAAGATTGATTGATGTCAAATATGACAATTTTGAGGTGAAATCAAATTTTAAGATTGATCAAAATAAGTTTGGTTGACTGTCAAACACCAAACAAATTGAAGGTAAATACTTCCAGACAACATAGCTAGAAAATTGGAAATTCTACCGGATTCACCGAAACCAATGTGGGAAGCTCAATCTTGGCAGATGTCCACCCATTAACACCATTCTTATTCAGTTGATATTGTCACAATCAAGCCCGATTTGAAGCATTTGCCTCTGAACGGTAGAAAGCATGATAGTGACAGATCTCTGAACGATACACAAATCATGCACCTCCGTTTGTGTTCGCCTTTCTTGATATGTTGTCTTCGCTTCCATCACATCAATCCACAAATCATCGTACGCATCTCGTGCCAGCAGGCAAAAAAACATCATTCAACCCCAGAGGAAACACCCTGACAATGTTCCGACACTCTGTCAGCCTCGATTGCCACTCGATTAGAATTAATCATCGTTTTCCGCATCCACCTCGGGACAGACGACTCCATTCATTCCAATAGGAGAAGTTCAAATTATCGTCGCTCCCATGGAAGATCGAACTGAGGGGCGTATGTATATATGAGCAGGGAAGATCATAACTCATTTCCCCTCTCATCGTCGCCGTCGTCGTTATGAACAGCGATAGATCGAATAAATCCCACAACACGATGACGATGAAGAGCGATAACATGATGGAATACGCCTTATGAGGGAGCAATCCGTAGAGGAAGGACAAGGAATCCCCGAGGGTAAATTGCTAGAGCGATTCTTTTCAAGTGAAATTCGTTTACCATCATCCTGCCACACGGAATAGACTTTCTTGCCTAAGTCGGTGGTTATTCGTAAGGAAATTTATCAAAATCAAAGCGATTCCTCGTGTTCACCTCTCATCAGCGGGCTCGAGATACATCCTGAAAGAGGAAGAGCGTTCGCGTGCTGGCATCTTATCATCGTGTCAGGATACTTATGATGATTACGTTTTGCCATGGGAGAATTCCTCCTTCGAAATGCCACACTCTCCTCTGAATGCGCTTACAGCTTGCCATTCATAATGTTTAGAATATCAAAGGGGGGAAGCGCCAGAGCTATAAATACAAAATAGTCTAGGCGTGTAGAATAAATCCTTCCGGCTATTGTGCATTGATGTTAAGGATCTGCTACATGAGCACATTCACAGCCTCTTTACACACACGTTAGTGAATGGAATGGCAATGATGATGGCACTTTCTGATGAAGCGGGTTATTGTGTCGAAAGTGGATGGTCCTGGCTGAAATAACTTGGCACATTTGGAGTGTAATTTATTTGAATTTTTGAGCAACTTTTTGCTGGTAACCACATTTCCATTCCTGTTCGCAAACAATACATTTTTGAGTGAACATCCTCTCATCGAGCTCGAACGAACGTTGGCCACTGCATCGAGTCAAGTGGAATATGGCTTTATCTCCTACCCAGCAGATAGGACAAACACACGTACACGTTCACATGTAAGGTTCTTGGTCCGAAGGAATTTTCTGCTCAGCAGGATATTCCGAGCAGCCCAGCTCCACTTTTTCCGAGCAGCAATCATCTCGAGAAGCTAACAGCGTGCGGTTGGCTAAGAAATTCCATTTCTCGATTTGGCTGCAGTTTTTGCTCCTCCTGGGCTCAAGAATGTTGGGATGGAATAGAAACACACACACACGCACACACTCACACACAAAAAAAAGTTTGTTGACACAGCCACACAGAATTTTGACAAGCATGGATTGGGAATGGAAGCTTGCATGGCTGCTCTACTTCATAAAGCAAAATTAAATTTTAATCAAGAGAATTGCATCGCATTCTGGGAATGTTTTTGTCCTGGTTTTCGAATATTACGGATGCCGGAGAAAACGTTCAGCGACTGAGGGGATCCATCCTCATGCATACATTTGTGTTGTTTGCTGTTGAATATGCTATTTTTTGTTGTTAATTCTCTTCGCCTGGTATGTTGATTGAATGAGTTTATGTTTAATACGAGAAAATTGCTATCTTCTTATTAGGTGTCAACAATGCATGTGTGCTCAATTTCGTCGGGAATGGCTTTTTGCAGTCTGGCAGTTTGGCAGAGGGCATCGCTGACATAAGGCCACAATTTTAACGTACACTTAAAAATATTATTGATTTAATTTTATTGCTCTTGGACGCAACTTTCGAAAAAAGCTCGATACATATATTTTTAATGATTTTTCACTTAGAATCCTACACATAATTTATTCTTTAGCAACACCTTTGGTGATTGGATTTGAAATGTAATGATGCGAAATGGTAGATCGTACTCCCCCTCCTGATTTTTTTTTATTTTTTGGAAAAGGTGAAAATTACGGGCCCCCCTGAAAAAAAATTAAAAATAACCCAAAAATCTTCTCCCCGCAAAATTTTATCCCCCCAGGTGACAAGTGGCGGAAAATTCGGGAGAGGCGCCAGTGTGTAGTCGTAGGAGCGGTGGCTCCTCCCCCCCCCGGCGGGCAAGCACCGCGGGGAAAAAAAAACCCCACCAGGGGAGCCCCCGTGGGGGGCACAACATGAGGAGGACAACCAAACAACCTACACTCTTCGCTGAGGGGGGGCCCCCCCCCGGCGCACCACCGAAGCAAAAAACCCCCCCTCACCGGCAAAGAAACACCCAAGGGGGCCCCCACGGGGCGAGGATTAAAGCTTTCTTCATATAGAATTGGAACAAAAACAATTGCCTGTATTTCAGTTATTTATTGTTGAATTCAAGATCTTTTTTTATACAAATGTAGCGTTTTCTTCATACTTTTAAGAAAAAATACGGATGAAATTATTCGTCATGGTTTCGAAGGAATTCTCGATTTTTTCCTGTAACACGGCTCATTAGGCGGCGCACACCTTCTTCGTCCATCGTTTTAGCTATCTTATTCCACCAGGTCTTGATCTGATTGATGTCTTTGACAACCTTTCCCTTTGCCTTGAGTCTCCTCTTCATGATTGCCCAGTATTTCTCAATAGGGCGGAACTGGGGGCAGTTGGGTGGGTTAAGGTTTTTCGGAACAACCTGGACCCCTTTCTCTGCATACCATTCTTGAACGACTTTGCTGTAATGACAGCTTGCCAAATCTGGCCAAAATATTACGGGATGGTCGTGGGATCGAATGAACGGCAAAATTCGTTTTTGGAGACACTCTTTTTGGTATAGTTCCGACGTCAATGTCTTATTTGTAACGAAAACTTTCGTTTTTTTGCCACAGCTGCAAATGCCCTGCCAAATCATGAATTTTCGCGCAAATTTGTCGGCAAAAACAAGTTTAAATTTGGCTGGAACATCCCCCGAGCCGTTTCCAAGTAAATTTTTTGACCTGGGATTTGCCCGAAGTCAGGCTTGACATAGGTTTCATCGTCCATCAGAAGACACCCGTCGAACTTGGTCAGCACCTGGTTGTATAGCTTCCGAGCACGGATTTTGGCCACACTATTCTGTTTTATGGTCCGATTTGGCTGTTTGCTAGCTCGATACGACTTGATTCCTTCCCGGAGTCGAGTTCACCTCACGGTACTATGGGCAGCACCGAGTTTTCTGGCCAAATCACGGTCCGACAGATTGGGATCCCTTAATCGTCTTCAAAATCTTACCACGCAGTTTCCGGTCGACAGTTCCACTCCGACGATTGGCTTGAGGCTTCCGAATCGTCGTCAATGTTTCCTTATACCGTTTGATACCGCGCCATACGGTATTTCTGGGCAATTTCAGCTGTTTAGCTAGCCTAGATGCAGACCACAATGGATTTTCCAAATAACTGTGCACATTTTTTTCCCTTCTTTCGGCTTCCATGTTGATTGTTTACAAAGTACAGTCGATTTGCGGATTGTCAAAAATAAATACGTGAAGCTGACAAAATTCCCGACACGTGGGCGCCAAGAACTTCCAAATCCGTCCACCAGGAGCGCCACAATATGAGCAAAAGTTTGTTCCAATTCTAAATGAAGCAAGCCTTAAGACCCAAATTACGGAAACTGGCCAATATAGGGAACTTTTCACAGTACCAAGACTTCTGGCTGGCACATATGTCGTCTTCCTGAGTACTGAGGGTGACACTTACAGGTAATGGTGAGGTTTCAACGGCATAGGCTGTCTCGCAACGAGGCAGGCCTTCAGTACGTTCCTCTATCCAACGAACGGCTGCGTTAGCAGAGCGGGAGTAGGCTCAGATGCCCAAACCTGACTTGCGCCGATCCGTCTCTGAACACGAGGTCCCTATGAAGGCCCTTGTCAACCCTCGCATGACCTCCCTAGTAGCACACTTGTTGCCATTCGGTTGAGATAACATAAATATGACTTGATAAGTCATAATCAAGTTACTACAACTATTTATGGTCGTAGTGTGCTACTTGGGCTCCCTGCTTGCATATGGCGACTACTCCACGTGGGTCTGGATAGCGGCTGAAGAGAGACGCAACAGCATGGATCCAAAAGCTCAAAATGAAACGAATCAGCTAAATGAGGTCTAGTCAGATCACCGCCTATCAGAAAGGCGGGATCCGGTGGCGCAACCGACACGCGCAGAATTGCGAACGACAAGAGTGGTACGAGCGACGACCCCCCCCCCCCCCCCCCCCCCCAGAAGCAGGGAAAATCTCTGGAACAAGGATTGGAAAAAGGGAGATAGGCCCTCATCGTGTATACCGAAGATTATAAGTATTCTGAGGTCCTCATAGCGATGAGCGGCGACACTAAGCTCGCGGATCTGGGCGCCGATGTGCAGAGTATCAGCGGTATCCGCAAAGTCAAATTGATTCTAGAGCTTAGGAAGGATACGAAGCTGAAGGGACCAGCCTATAAAAAGCTGACTGAACAAGCCTTGGGAGCGTGAGTGGAGTTACGCGCTCTAGCCACGTTAGTGACTCTCCAGTGTAAAAACCTGGACGAGATCACGGAGGCTAGTGAAATCTCCACGGCCGTCAAGGCCCAGTGTGGGGTCGAGATAGCCACAACAGCAATTCGGCTGCAAAAGGGTCTGCTTGGGACCCAAGAAGCCACGATATGGCTGACAGTAGCCACCGCGGACTCGGCCTTAAAAGTGACGAAACTCAAGGTGGAGTGGTCCGTTTGCCCACTGAGTTTGCCCCCGCTTCAAGTGCCTCGAGAGAAGGCATATGTCGTGGGAGTGTAAGGGCCCCGATAGGAATAGCTTATGCAGAAGATGCGGAGGAAAAGGCCACAAGGCTCGGGACTGCAAGGAGCCCTGAATTTATGTCGTGCTCTGGCAAACCAGAAAACAAGCACGTTTCGGGAAGCCCTAAGTGCCCGGCCTACAAGGGTAAACCAAGACACTAATCACAGTGCAGGTAACCAAACTAAACTTAAACCACTGTTAGGCAGCTCAGCAACTGCTGTGTCAGGTGTCAGTTTGTTAGTCGGCAACGGATACCGCCATAATATCCCACCCATATCGCATCCCGGCTGGTAACAGCAAGTGGGATACGGATAGGTCAGATATGTTGGCATTATGGACGACGAGCAAGCTCCCGGTTCAGAAGGTTGTGTCTACCTCAAACGAGAGCTTGGCAGTTGTAAAAGTGGATGAAGTTTTCTTGTGCAGCTGTTATGCGCTGCCAAGATGGCCGAACGACCAGTTTTCACAAATGGTTGATCGGATGACAACAGAGCTAACTGGTCCAAATCCGTTGGTAATAGCGGGCGACTTCAACGGCTGGATGCTGTAGTGGGCCAGTCGCCTTACCAACCCAAGGAGCCATATCCTGCTTGAGACCCTGGCCAGGTTGAACGTAGATCTGGCCAACGTAAAAACGGAGCGGAGTCGATCATCGACGTGACGTTCTGCACCCCTGGGTTGTTGAACAACTGGAAGGTGGAGGATGGCTACATCCATAGCGACCACGTGGTGGTTCGCTATAGTATCGTCCACCAATACTTGGCAGCGCGCAGAAAGAAGGGCACCCACTCCATTCGCCAGCAGATGGAGGACATCATAATTCGATGTAGAAGCATTTATAGACTCCAAAAAAAACGGAGCGTTGAGTGGCGTTAATCGCTGCCAAGGCCTCGCTAAAGAGGGAGATAAAGGCCAGAAGGCAAGCCTACTTTAAGGGCCTGTGACGCCTATCGGGTAATAATGGCAAAATCCAGAGGAACGGCAGCTCCTACCGAGAAATCACCAGAGCTGCTGCGGGTGATCGTTGGCGGACTCTTTTTGAGCCACGATCGAGTCCCTGGCTCTCCGCCAACGTGAATTTGTCCCATGACCCGCGTTCCAATATCCAAGACCAGAACAACGGTAACGGCATATGTATTGATAATGGCAGAACGGGGGTTGAAGACAAGGTGACGGTAACGAATGAAGAACTCATTGTGATAGCTAAGTCACTCAAGGTGGCCGTCTCGAATGAACTAAAACGTCTAGAGCAGACGTACACTTTAAAGAGACGTTAATAAAATGAATGAGTCAAGGTGACTAAAACGCCAGGAGCGGCTGGTATTCCGAACCTAGCCATCAAGACGGCTATCTTGCTGGCTCCAGAAATGTTCAGGGTGGTGATGCAAATATACCTGAACGAGGGCGTCCTCCTGGACGCCTGGCAAATTCAGACTCTGGTATTGCTACCGAAAACAGGGAAACCACCATGTGATCTATTGGCATATAGACCTATATGTCTGCTGGACACGGCGGGTAAGGTGCTCGAGAGAATAATCCTCAAAAGACTGATAACGTACACGAAGGGTACAGGTGGTCTGTTGAACAACCAGTTTGGCTTGGTGGATGGTGGAGGTTCGACGGCAAGTCGACGGTGGATGCCATTTTGGCCGAAGTGGCAATCCAGTGCAAAAGGCGAGGAGTCCGCTACTGTGCAGTGGTCACCCTGGACGCGAGAAACGCGATCAAAAGCACCAGTTGGGAGGCCATCGCCAACCATCTCCAACTTTTCTGGGTACCTGTACAAAATTCTGGGAAGTTCATCGCATGTCCTGGCTTGGATGGTACGAGATCCAGTATGATAGCCGTAAGCAGTCACGACACGACTCCGGACAATCTTGCCCAGAAGATGTGCCAAGACTGGGACATCTGGGACGCGGCATGCACGGCAGCCTCTGAGATTGTCCTCGATCTCCAACAAAAATGGCGGAACGACCAACGGCAGGTCACAGGGATGAACGAACTACTAAAGACCTAAGTAGTTAGACACAGTGGGTGCTTAACACACAATAGCCCTCTCCCCGAAGTAATACCGATAGGTGGTTCCGGGGAGGGCCCGGGCCTCAAGGCATGGGTGGGTTTTTTAGTGGGTAGAGAAGTTGACACCCTCATCCTCACACCCCGAATTCTTCAGGTGTTTGGTTGCAGATTTTCTATCCCGTCTAATAAACAGTGTAGATTGAGTCAGAACTAAAGTAAGATAATGCATTTGGCTGTAGTTCGTTAAGTGGTCATTCTATTTTTAAAACAGTACAACGTTTCTCTTTTCTATACCGGGTGTCATTTCAAAATTTAGAAAAATGAGAGCGTTACGCACAAGTGAAAGGTTTTTGAACGCTAATAACTCTCGTTTGACAAAACAAAATGACTTCATTTATAAATCATTTGATTAGGAAACCCTACAAATGTTTTTGATTGTATTTTCAATTGAGTGCTATCAGTATAAGAAGTTCAACTTTTTACTGACAAATGGCCTACTTTTGCTCCCATACAAATCTGCATAGGAAGAGGTTGAAAATATGGTTTTCCCATTCCGAGTCCTCAAAAACGGGTGACAAATGATACAAATTGTTTACTTCTTTTTATTTCGTTTGGTCTCATTTCATGTTTTCATACAGCAATAGCCCAACACGCCCCCTCAGCTGCAAATTTATTTTGCTTTGTTGCCGCTGTCTGGTTTATAACTGAAGATCGTCCTCTCTTATGAAATTAGCTTCGTACTGCATTCTCGTGCCTCTCTTCTATGTAGGCAATGCTATCAACGGCAGTATAAAACACACGATTCGAACCAAAATGATTTCATGGTGATATTCAAGTTCAATTGAGCGGTACTGTTGTGTACGGTACGGTTGGAAAACGCTTCAAAAGTTTGCAAGCTTCCCCGCTCGACCTATTGCCGTGGCAAAGGGTCGTAAAAATCGCTTCCGAAACCATACCGGAGCCGGGCACTTCCCAGCGAAAAACGACATTTGTGATAACTAGATTACAAGAATCATCCAAGTATCTTGCCGTCCGCCATTCCCAGCGACAAGGATTTTAATAAACTACTATGCTGTATTGAATACAGCACATGATGGTGTCCTGCTGACCAAATACACTGCGATTAGTTTCTATAGCCGCACCCCTAATTCTACACACTTAGCGATGTTCGTGGTGCAATCAATGGATGCAACGATGGGTGTCTGTTTGTATAAGTGAAACTTATGTTTTGCATACTGTATTTTGATAGTGTTTGTGCTACAGTCGTCAAATAAACGTGTTTTCATTAATTTGAGCATCCATTTTCTATACCCGCGCATAAGGTATTGCTTTGGCTTGCAGAATTTTATAAAGTAAATCTTGCTAAAATTGCAGGAGGAAGTGATTTGAGTGAGAAAAGGAAGGGAATGATTGAAGCCTATTAGCAGGAAGGTGTTTCAATTCGAGAAATTGGGCGTGGACTCAGCCGATCTGATGAAGTCATACGAAATTATTTTAAGGATCCAGAAAAATATTCTACGGCCAAAGGAAAGCCGAAAAAATCGAAGCTGTCACCGAGGGATAAGCGAAGCTTTGTGAAATTGCCTCAAATTCCAATTAATCACTCTTTAAAATCAAGTCTACTCTCAGTTTGCCAGTCTTTAAAGAAACAATTCGAAAGGCTTTGCTGACCAGTCCGAACATTATTCGATCAAAAATGAACATGGCCCCAAATCTGACCCCTATGCATAAACAGAAACGAATAGAATTCGCCAGACTCAACATGGCATGCCAGTGGGACACGTTAAAATCTTTTTGAATTTCATGTTTTTTAAACAGATATATTTTGTTCAATTTTTTATTATTTAAATGTTCGTTTTTCAAGTCTAGGTGATCTTTTCCGATGAAATGAAATTCAATCTAGATGGTCCCAATAGATTTACTGACAATTCGCGAGATCTACGGAAGGAACCAGAGTACTTCTCCAGACGTCATTCTGGAGGAGGATCTCTTATGGTTTGGCTTGGATTTTGTGCTACAGGAAAGCTTAATTTGGCATTTACATCTTGTAAGATGAACTCGATGGACTATGCTGAGGTTCTTAACAGCTACTTGATTCCGTTTAAAGCAAAGTATCGTCGCATAAAAAAAATCGTGTTTCAACAAGATAATGCCAGCATTTACAACAGTTCGGCTACAAAATCCTGGTTTAACGACCGAAAAACTGAGCTCCTGTGGTGGCCAGTCCGTAGTTTGGATCTAAATCCAGTGGAAAACATTTGGTGAATCATTGTTCGACGGATCTATGCCAACAATAAGCAACAGTATAGCTGAGCTTAAAGTGGCAGTTTCGAAAGCGTGGGAGGATTTTGAAATGGAAATTTTAAAGAACTTGGTTGGTTGTATGCCCAAAAGGATTTTCCAAGTAATCGAGCGTGCTGGAGGACCAACTGATTACTAAAACGCAGAAAGTATTCAGAAAAATAAATATTTTGACACGTATCCACTAAAAAACATAGGTGCGGCTCTCTAAAAAGCGGCTCTAAAAATTAGCCACCTTATTTCATGAAAATAAATCAATAAAGGATTTTCTATTAAAAATGTTTCAATTCAGGTTTGAATTTCATTCTTAAACAAATCCATTTAAAACACTAGGAGAAATGAAGTTTTATACCCAGTTTACAAGTAACACCATAAACATGTGTGTGGCTATTGAGAAATCCAAGTAAAGCTTAAGTGAGGTTAAACATCGTAGTATCTATAACTGAAATTATTATAACTTTCTATCTTTTTTTTAAACTGTCTGGACTTGATCACTTTTGCGATACCAAGATTCTTCCATAGAAACTTACCGAAAATATAAATTAATTTCTAACGCGTGTCATAACCACCGTCTTTTCAGGACGACCAATTAAATTTAAAAATAAAAGAGTGTGTGTTTATGTGAAATTTTCGTGATTTATCCTAAACAACACTCGAGAGACGGGACACGAGACAGGACACAACACTTATTGTTCTTACAAAACGTAAAAAGGGGTTTAAATTTACCTTTTTAGTCGACCGGCTTCGGGCTCGATGTTGCCCATCTACAGGACGATGTCCTACTGGTTACGAAGTACAATACTACAACAAATATTCGTATTGTGTTACAATACATGTCGAGCGAAGTGAAACAATATTCTACTGGGATTCCAGTTTCGTCTGATGAAACAGAGAAGAAATTATTGGAGCGTCGTCCTCATTCATCAAAGGGTGGCTGGAAGTGGCGATGTATATTGATTCCCACGCGTTCAATTGTGAGGTTTTCCTTACATTTTTTATTAATTTGGCGTTCTCCCAATCTACACAGTGGGCAAGGTTAACAGCGTGTGCTGCCACACTTGAATCATCCACCGCATTTTTATGTTCACTTAGGCGAACTTTCAATTTGCGACGAGTTTGACCAATATAAACAGCGTTACAGTTTTTGCCGGGAATTCGGTAAATTCCCGGCTTTTCAGATGATGCGGGTTTATCTTTAACGTTGCACAGAATATCTTTCAAAGTATTGTTACTTTTGTAAACCGTTTGAAATTCATGTTTTCTTAGTGTAGATTGAACGGTATTGGTAAGTGTGGGATAGAACGGAAGGCTAATTTTTTGAAGTTCTTCTTCCCAAGTAGCACAACTTGTTTCAATAGAGCATAAAAATCTCTCTTGAAACAAATTAGGGATAGTTTTGTTTGGCTATGTACCTCAAAATCATACACAACAGGAACGGAAAAAGCGCAAGGGTGGAGCCTGTTTGCAACTTGACATTGTTTCTACAGAGTTGCAATAGCATTTTGTAAAACGTTCAAATATTTTAAATCGCGTTGCAAAAAAGTGAAATGATACCGACGTGTAAAAGAATGCGAGGATAACTTTTTTTTTTAAATGGATATCGTTATCAACCAAACATTCGTGATCAAAATACAGAGAACTAAAATGATCTAAAAATCGTGTTGGAATAAGTTTATTTTTTAAACGCTTTCAGATTCATGGATCAATATTCTGTTCTACTACGAAAAATATAAACGCCCTTGAATAAATCCTCGAGAATATAGCATTGCTTTAGAACTTGAAAAGAAAAATTTGTGTAAAATTTTGTTTACATTTGAAAGAATCAGAATTCTGATTAATTTTAGCAATAATAAATCGTCATAGGTTCATGTTAGGATCAAACTGTGGCGGAATGAGTGATATTTCAAAATCTCATTTTGTATTGCAAGATTTTGGCATATGGCTTCTACGAACAAACCAAATACACTACCGGCTAAAATAATTATGAACCCATTCTTAACACGTTAAGTGCTTCTATGATAGTTACCTATGCAGAAATCTTTAAATTATATATATCTGGACAATAGTGACAGTAGTAGTCTGATAGTGGTTTTTTTTGTTTACCTATACCTGATTGACTTAGAATTAAAATCTACTGAATTCCACGTAATTTAATATTAATAAATTTAATATTAAATTAAACTAATAGCTGCCTTTTTATTCAAAGGATATACATAACGTACTGAAAAGAGGATGTTTAACTGGCATTACAAGTAAAACAACAATGTCCCATACGCCTTCAACAAAAGTGTACAATCCATTGGAACAAAGAATAAGAATAATTCAGAAGCTACACCATGTTTTTTACTTGAAAAAACTGAAGAACAATCTAGTGAGGATTTCGTTTAGAGGTTCAAACGGAATAATCAAATAAAATCCTAGTATTACTAACCTTCCATATATTCGAAGTCTGGATTGCTCGCAATTTGATTATCCGTAATTTTGGTTTAAGTCATAAAAAAATTTCCAATTGTATTATAAAATACAATAAAATGTGTTACTTCAATAACTTTCGGCACAAATGTTTCAAAGTGAAGTTATATTTTTCTTAGCATAGGTGGAAAATATCCAACCGTTTTTAACATGTTTTTGTGTAGAACTTATTATGAAATTAAGTGCAATTATTTAATTGCATTGTTTATGACGAAAAACTACTAGCCAGATAAATTCAACCGTATGATTGCTTAAAGAAGCTTAATAATAAGCCACGAGAAGTTAAATAAACTACTTTTAAAAGATGAAAACTTCGTCTCAAAATTTAAGTTGGTCGTTGAAACCAATCTTGATAAAATTGGTCTTGATAAGATTATTTTTATTGTTATGTACTTTAAGTATTTCATTTGAAGCTTTATTCGCTTAACTCAACACAAATATTGAACAACTTTTAAACAACTTTAATATGATTATTTTCGCTTATGATCAATCGATTATTCCACAGATATTACATTAGAATCGTTTTTATACAGATATTGTTGCTTGGGTTTTGATTTAAATAATCCATTTGAAAAATATACAATCAAGTACTGATATATTGAAAATTTAAGCAATTTCAAAATTTTACTATGTGATGAATACATTAGGTATAGTTGGGAACATAGCAAAAATTATGTCCTTAAAATTCGGTCTACGGGTTTCTTGTAAAATCATTGATTTTGTTTCTATGTAAACAGTTGACAGAATAAATTAAAAAACACAACAGCTTATGTCATTACGCACAACTAGTAATCTCACAACTGTTTATTTTGTTTGGGAAGATAATTTATTTCAGCTTAACGTAGGTAGCTTTTTTTATTTATATTAATTAGCTGGTACAGCCAAACATAAAAATATTATCCTCTCACTCTTTGAGTGATCCATGTTTAATAGTTAAATAGTAATAACCACTAACATAAAAATCTTAGCGTATAGAAGTTGTATAATGAGCACTTCAAATTTCTTTGTTAGGCCAATACAATAACAACAACCTCTAGAAATCAACTCTTATTGATTATTCTTAAATTCATATCAAAACACATGTGGTCGGTAGTGTGCATTTCATTTGGATATATTTCATCCGTCATCACTGTTGTGATAATGTCCAATTGAACGTTGCAAGCACGTAACATTTTATTGACTTTTTGCTGCATTCTCATTGTGTTGCACATGTGACTCAAATAACGCATTCTGAAAACCTTAAGTATCAGAGCGCTCCATTGGAACAAGAGTGTAACAAATTTGTTGTGTTGCACTGGAGGTCAAAATTTTTCATAATAAACATCACATACACTGGAAAATATTAAGTATGCAACGTCATGATTAAATTTACTTAGCTGCAAGTTTACAAAGACAAACAGGTCTCGACTAACTCCAATGTTTGTTTTGAACGGTCTTGGCAAACCATTTGAGCAACATCAATGAAATATCTAGTATATCGTGTACGTGAAATATACTCTGCTGTAACCAAATATGCTTTTTGTTACTGCAGAATTACTAAAATGAAACATGAAAACTAAGTGTTGAATACAAAAGATGTTTCGTGTGCTACTTGGGTTTGAATAAATGTAAGGATGTTTAAATAATAACTTAAAAGCTTTTGTTCATATAATCGTGCTATCCTTGGGCCCAATTCACGTTTATGGAGTATGTTATAAAAGCATTTCTTTTATAGCTTGGTGCTGAATTTGAAATAGGCACTTTAAATGCACCATGCATTCCGTCGCCAAATGTATCACTTGCCGCAATTTTAATATAAGGCCATATGTAAAAAAAGTAAATCAGCCACAAAATATTCAATGGAAATATGGCTAGCTGATGTATTTTTCCTAAGACATGTCGTTTACTATAAAAAGGCTTCACGCACCCTATATACAATTCAAACTTTATGAAAATCCCAATTAGTTTATACTATTCTTCAAAAGAAACCATTTGACAAACAAAACAAAAGCAACACTTACTCAAAACAACCACCGTTGCTTTCTCTAAGTTTAAAAAGAACAGTAAAAACTTCAATTGCACTTTTGCTCGAGTATGACTAACAAGCTTACAGTGTCGGTACAACAGTTATCGTTTCTTAAATTCCTGGCTAAAAGGGAGAAAAACACTCCATCATTTTTCAACTTTTCCGCTCCTTCCTGTCCAAAGTATCGCCACAAGCACTTAGCAAAATGAATCTTTTTTTTCCTCCACTCAAGTGCATTTCAAATCACCAAACCCCCCCCCCCCAGCCCCCAGGCAACTTATAACCTATTGAACAACCATCCTCAACCTGCAGCCATTCACCACTGGTTGGCCAAAATGCGCAACCGACAGCTGCTACCCAGGATCTGGGAAAGTGAATGAAAAATGCAAACATTGTTATTGGTCCCTGCAGGAAAGGAAAATTCACTTTGAATAGGGCTCTCTGTAAAGAGTATCGAACAAAAAAAAATAAAATAAAAAATAAAATATTGAATGCAGCACCCTTAAGGCCATTGCATTGATACTGCTGACCGAAATCGCCTTCGGTTTCGGATGCCATTAAACGAAAGAGAAAGGAAGTCATTCTGGTGAGCAATGGCTTCGGAAGAGGAAGTCTCTTCAGCCAAGGCCCTCTATTCCAGCAACTGTAAGCCTATTTAAAGCTTCGATCCGATCCAGAGTGTCATTAATTCATTCGAAAATCTCTAATCCTCTGGGTGTTGCACTTCCTGAAAAAGAGACTTTCAGAATCCATTAAAAGAATTTCCATTAATAAACGTAACATTTATCCATCCATTAGGGCACTGTTAGGTGGTGCTCATCGTTTTGTTCCGTGGTCGGAAGGAAAGGACTCGTAAAAGCTCCCGTTTGCCCATTATTTCCTTGGCAAACAATTACCACACCACACCGCACTTCAGCTTTCGAAGGGAATCTTGGTCGGCTCGCGAATCGAAACCGTCGTCGTTAGTGTAACATTTGTTTCAAATCACAAAAAGTAAACTCGAAATCGACTCACGTAGTGGTGCGTTTTGGTAACGCCTCGTTCTTTGCCCTCTTCAACAGCTTTGCGGGGTCTCGGAATGCTTAGCTTCCGTTCAGGGAAATGTTTCGACCATTCCTCGGTCGAAGAAAGGTAAGGCACAAAACGAGGCCAGAACGCGACTGTTGTTTGTCGTTTAATGTTACGGTTATTTTCCGCTTTAAAGACTTAAGTGCGCCGCCAACAGTTAGTACCGGGTGGCGAATGGAGAAAATCAGTCCCAATTTTCTTCGGTAAAGATTTTCACCACTTTTCTGCCATAAAATGACCATATAATTACCGCTTTGCCTGATTGCGGTTGTAATGTTTTAAGGGAGGAAGAAGGGACAATTACAAATTTTGACTTTTTAACTACCGCAATTGATGAACAGAAAGGATCAGTTGGTATTTTCAAATCATGCTCTGGGACGTTTTATCCCGTCATGGGAAGAGAATTTTCACATAACTGCTTTAAGCCAGTGTAAGGTATGGGGCACGCTTCATCGGTTGATTGATTGCGGAATGTTGTATCAGGAAACACAAGATGGGAGCAGCCTCTCGATGTTCATCAGACCCATGTGTTCTACTTGTCTGCTTGTGCAATATTCAATTGTATTTGCTATCAATTGAAGAGAATGTGAAGAAGCAATCTTACCCATTATATCAGTAATTTTAATTGAGATTGAAAACGGAGTGCTTCGATATGTTCGGATTGTGATAAAACATGTGAAGAGCACTTTGATGTCTCTGGGATAAGATCATGTGTGGGCATTGTCACTATGAAAAAGTAATCTGTTTGTTGTTTTCTCGGCAAACAAAGGAAAACTTTTAATGGCACATACGATATCTCCTAGAAAGACGAAGGTTGCCAACGCAAACCAATCACATAATCATGTCGAGGCAACATTCCCCATTTCAAGGATGCAAAGGGCTTAAGAAAATGTGTCTACAAAGGCTTATACGGTATTTGCACATTGATTGTTAAATTTAGGTACGAAGATAGAATACTTCAATTGATATATACAAATGATATATGTCAAGAGTGTGCCAGAGAAGTACGAGAGACAAGGTCAGACAGACCATTAGTTTCAGTGAGAATTATTGCTCCTTCATCCTACAGATACTCGCTCTAAAGAGAAATCTCTTGCTTGGACCTGTTTGCTACCTTAAAGGGTGTTAAAGGGTGCTACGAACAACTTTTGGACACCAAAAATCCAGTGGTGGACAATACGATGGTCTAAACTATGGAAATTGGAGGCTGGTCTTATTGTTCTGTCATAAATGGTGTCTGTAACTTCTAAAGTGGTGAATGAACAATTATGGATTTGTTACAGATGTATAGTAAATTCCGGTTATTTTTAGGCAATAGCCAAAATATAAAACATATGATCACAAAAGACTGCCATCTGAAACATAAGGACGCTAGTTGGCGTAGCCTGAGCAATTTATTTAATATGACAATAGTAAAGTGCGACTGAAAATAGTGTATCTGGAAATCACTTGCATATTTTCCATTCTTATGCGATTATTATTGCATATCAATTTATTTCATTACTTTACATTCCATTTATATTCATTTATTTTGATTCTTTTGAGGATAAAATTCGTGGGATTGGTGTTGGTTTGGTTGGAAGTTTTGGGGTGTTATTTATTTTTTTTTTTTTTTTTTTTGTTTTTTAAAGGGTGTCCACGATGAAATTGCCACACTATAAAATTGCTCTAACTTTTTAACCGTTGGGTAGAATTTAATGAAAATTTGGGTGGATTTAGTTCATAGTGCATTATTTACATCCTGAAAGTTTTAAAGTCCTGTGATCAAAACTCGCGGAAATGGAGTCGAAAGAACAGCTCGTGCGTGATAAAATCTTGCGCATTCATCACGAGAACAAGGATCTCTCGCATCGTTCCATCGCTAAAACGTTGGGAATCGCGAATTTCACGGTGTCGCGAGTGATTAAGCGGTTCGAGGAACGGTTGACCACCGATCGGAAGCCCAGAAGTGAAGGAAAAAGTATTTCGTACAACACCAAAAATCACAACCGCGTAGTTGGGGCCTTCAACCGAAATCCGAACGCCTCCGTTCGGGATGTGGCTAAGAAGCTGCACCTAAGCCGAAGTTTTGTCCAGAAGGTCAAAACTAAGGCTGGGCTTCGAACGTTCAAGGTACAAAAGGCCCCTAATCGCGACGAGAAGCAGAACAAATCCGCCAAAACCCGTGCCAGGAAGTTGTACCTCAACATGCTGACGAAAGTTGAATGCTGCATCATGGACGACGAAACATATGTGAAGGCCGACTTCAAACAGATCCCCGGCAACCTGTTTTTCAGGGCCAAGGATAAGTTCAGCGTTCCGGAGCATGTCCGCACTCAGAAGATGTCCAAATTTGCGAAGAAATTCCTGGTTTGGCAAGCCATCTGCACGTGCGGGAAGCGGAGTGCACCTTTCGTGACCCAGGACACGATGAACGGACAGGTGTACATAAAAGAGTGCCTCCAGAAGCGGCTGCTTCCTCTCCTGAAGGCCCACAACGTCCCAACAATCTTCTGGCCGGATTTGGCCTCATGCCACTACTCCAAGGACGTGCTGAAGTGGTATGCGGACAATAAGGTCAATTTCGTGCCGAAAATGTTCAACCCTCCCAACACTCCGGAGCTCCGCCCCATCGAGAAGTACTGGGCGATTATGAAGCAGCACCTTCTTAAACGACCTAAGGTAGTGAAGACAGTCGAGGAACTGAAGAAAGTATGGGTTTACATGCAAAAAACGGTTGATTCACAGGTTGTGCAGAATCTTATGGCCGGGGTTAAGGCCAAGGTGCGGGCATTTGCGTATGGACTGTAAATAAAATACGAGTAAAATGGTAAAATGAAGTTTAATAGTTATTTCTCAATCCTTGAAAATTTGATGGCAATCGGTTGAAAACTCGAATTTTGCGAATCAATTTTGTGTGTGGCAATTTCATCGTGGACACCCTTTAAATACTAGTCATTTCTCAAAACTTAAAACATAAAATTGTTATCCACGATAAACTGTGCTGGAGTAAATCTGACTAAAATTGTGCCGAAGTTTCTGACGTGGTACATTGAAATCGAACACTGAGGCAACCCTGTTGAAGACTATTTGAAGTCCGTTGATTGATCCATTCATTTCGTGATTTTTGTGACGAAAAGGTAGACTCAGCATCGAATTGTTCCTTAATGCATGCGGTCGTCCATTCAGGTTGATTTGCTCGAGTATGGTTGGACAATTCACTCTAACTTGCAAGGTATCGGTGATAAATAAAGCTCTGACAGTGTCTCTTCGTATCGAAAGAGGCTCCAGATGAATCAGTAGGCATCTCCTTCAAACTATATCCATCCCATTGTGGGCCATATGCCTACTACCCAAGCAACACACAAGTTTTATAACGGTTGAAAATACTTTTATAAGACTAGACTTGGTAATACAGAAGCTTACTCAACATAAAATCATGAAGATGTGTTACTCGGATAGGCTCCAGATCAGCCATTCTGTAACAGTCGGGTTTCAGGCTGGGGCACCATTATCGGAACCTGAGGCACTGCCTTCTCGATCCAAAAATATTGACACCGTTTTGCAATCTTAGCAACCAACGCGCGAAGCTGTGGAATTCGGAACCGCTGTCGTATCTCGTTGAAGAACGTTTCGTTGTTCCCATGCAGAAAGCGGATATGTTAGCTTTTCACTAACAACTCCGTCACCCGATGGTCCTTTGGAATGATGATCGGATACCTCAAGTCTCTGTACACTAGCGCCGCAGCTTATATACGGCTATTCATCCAAAGAACTCCATCGTCGTCCATTATTCGTCACAGCTGGTACAATGCGCTTGATTTAGCGATATGCTTCGGTTCTGCGCTTGGGTGCTCTACGTTATATCTAAGCGTGACGTTGTCATCCGGATATTCTTGCTTCTGTATCATTTGCTAGATCAACGTTTCGGCCTTCAGTAGCTCTTCTTGCGTGAGTGCACCCTGAGCGTTCAAACCCAGGAACTCTGTCGTCACTCTAATAACGTTTCATGCCGTCCACTGAAGCCTCGACCACTTGGAGTACCGAGGAACATATATTATCGGTGGTGATCTCTATTCTCGAAAACTCCTCCGAATTTTTCGTTCGCCAGTTCTCGTTCGGTTCCATAAGAAAGGCCGGTCCTACATACCACCAGTCACCGGGTTTCAAAGCTGGGTCCGTCTCTCCACTCCACCGTTGCTTGATCTGCAACGTTCACCTTCGATTGGATCATTTGAAACGTTGGGTCATAGATTTCAACCACGCAACGATGGTCGTCAAGTCGGACCATAGGACCATCGGGCGGCCACTGGTATTGTCATCGCCTTGCAAATACTGTCCAATAGTTGTGACCCGATAAAAGCAGCTTAAAGCTCAAGCCTTGGAATCGAGAAAGGTTTAAATGGCACTACTTTTGTCTTTGCGGCTGTCAACGTCAAGAATCAAGAAACGCGACGCAAGCATACGCGTTCTCGCTGGCAACAACCAAGATATGAATTTAAGAATCGTCCAGTGTAGCCACGGCCCCTGTGAAGAAGCATATGAGAACTCTGATTTCACTAATCAAACCAGCAGTCCAATCCACTAGCGCCAAGATTCCAGTATTTCACCATTGATTGGTACGTACCAGCCTGATCCTGTCCTCCAGATTCACTGCGTGAGTATCTCACAATGAACAGAGAAGTGGGCTAATGATCCCAAGTAACAATTTAAGTTTTATTCTAGCCGTATAACATTCCTCCCGGCTGGGTTGATAAAACTACATACAAAACTGTTTTGTCTACCAACACCTCCTCTATGCTTCTTTAAAGCCAAAATTTGTACAAAGTGACCCACTCTATAGACGGTTGTCAAAACAAGTTAATAAAACCTTTATAAGACCATAAAGATTTTGAAAATATTCTAGTGATAGATGCTATGACCACTTGAGAACCTTCATAAAACCTATTGGCTGCATTGAAAACCAGCATGCGGCCAAATGGCCACAGCTGTCAAACTTAACTGTGATATCGTGGTTGATTTTTGTTGTTCTGCTTTGTTCGATTCTCTGCTCTTCTGATTCATTTAGCAGTATATAATATCTGAGAAAAAAAGTCTGCGGGAAATTTTGTTTCATTGCAAAATATCCAAAACAGATTCAGTTTTTCACAGCGTAGCATGCTCCAAATCAGATGCGCATTGAATTTTATGGTGAATATCGGCCCGATAAAAGCCGAAAATTAATGCGCCTCGGAAATTATGCGCGTTTATAACAACAAACACAAAATAAAAACAAATATATTCGATAAATTAATTTCATGAATTTCTTGAAAATTGATGAAATTCAATAAAGTTATCTAAAAGAATGTAGAAATTGGTCTCCGATATACAGTTCATTTGCATTACATTTAAATTTTGATGCATTTATTTCTCCACATTTCTAATATTTCAATATGGCGATTGGAAAAAAAATCACAATTCTGCCATAAAGCCAAGTTATCTTCGCAATGACTACTTTAAAATTATTTGGTTCTTTGGTGGCTTTCCTCAATGCCAATTTGCCGCCTCATGCATTTACTGGAGCCAAATTGGTTTTGAAATGCTTTTTCAACTGACCATAAAAAGATAATATGAATTAGTCCTAAAAAAGCATTTCAAAACAGCATATTATGAGTTCATAAAGTCGAAATAAAACTTTTGAAAGGAGTAAAAGGAATTTGAGAAAACGAGGTTTTAAGATCGTTTTAAACAAGCTGTGTAGGTTCTCATAAACCTAACTAAAATATGAAACCTATTGGCACCTCTTGGTGTCATAATAAAACCAAATTGATTTCTAGTGGCTTCGATAAAACCTTAATAAAGCTGGATGGTGTTAGCAATGTAACTTGGGATTGTACTCGAAAAAAATGCAACATACATAAATGATCACCAAAATTTCTTTTAGTGGGGATTTTTTTAAAACCTCCGGAGAAAAAACCACATATATTAAGTGTTTTTTTTAGTAGGTTTGTTTATTTTTCTTTTTTGGCTGAGTGTACCCCCCGTTGGTTCCATGCAGCGCCATCTTTCATACACACTCACATCTACTCTTTCTTCAAATCCTTGTCGTTTTTGACGACCTTTTTTTTTCCGGAGATTGTCTTTCATAATCGCCTAGAATTTAATTATTGGGCGAAGTTCTGGTGAGTTTGGCAAATTTACACAAAAACAACATCGTTGGCATCGTATTACTCCATCACCGGTTTCGCGTAATGGCACGATGGTAGATCTGGACAAAACAAAGTGTCACCTTTGCGGGATCGGAGGAAGGGCAGCAAACGCTTCTGGAGACATTCTTCTTTATATATTTGGCCGTTGATGGTACCGGTTGTTATGTACGACTTGCTGCATTTGCTGAACCCACAGATCACCTGCCACACCCAGTATTTCTTGGCAAATTTGTCAACCTTCTTCTTCCGGAACTTCTCCGAAACATTCAGACGAAACTTGCCGACGAAAAACTCCGGTCCGACGATCTGATTGATGTCTGCTTGAATGTACGTCTCGTCGTCCATTACGATGCATTTCGGCTGCACCAACCACTCGCGGTACAGCTTCCTGGCGTGGGATTTGGCCACCGTATTCTGTTTATCCGTTTGGTTAGGTACCTTCCTTACCTCTAAGACTTTCCGCTTCATAGTCTGCTGGACGAACCAGATGGAAGAATTGACCTTCTTGGCCACGTCCCTAATCGAATAGTTCGGATTGCGCTTGAAGTAATCACTCACCTTTCTTGCATTCACAGAGTTGGTCGTCTTCGCTTTTCTTCCGCTGACAGCTCGCCGCTGGGTCGTCTGGGTTTCCTTGAACGGTTTTATCACACGGAACACGGTCGAATTGTCGATTTCGAACTGTATCGCGATCCACCTGTGGGGCTGGCCTAGATTTCCCACGACTGTGCTCATAATTGTTTGTCGAAGCACTTCTAAACGATGACTCACATCGGATGGTATCATGGAAAAAACGCTGTATAAAATTAGTCGATCGATCCTCTTCAATCTTTTAGATAATAAACTATAATTCATAAGTTAGCTTTTGGGTTTTTTTTTTTCTTCACCTTAAAAACATAAATCTACGCTCGCGCTCTACGCTTAACTCTACTCATTAGGTTCTGTAACATATCTTGATGCTTCTTCTTCTGCACAAAAACCATCTTCCTAGCAAATTAAATAACAAACTGATATTAACAAGTTTTGTTAGCTCAGATATCATTTTGAACTCACCTGTTATCGTATAACAAGTTTAGTTATCAACATTGACTAATTTTGGTATCGTCTGTTATCAATTTATAAAGACGATTTTTGAGGAACGTTACTGAATACAACCAGCATGCTGACGAATGCTGAATATTACCAGCATGTCATGGATATGAAATTGAGCTTTTCACCAGAAGCACTACTTCAGTTATTAGTGTATGAATTTGATATCATGTTGATAATAAATTGAAATTATCTCAGATAATTTGTTCATATCATAAAATTTGATAGTCAAATTTTGAAATGATATCATAAAATCAAAATGAACAAAAAACGAGTTAATGTTGTGATATCCAACAAATATTAATTTGTTATCTCTTTTGTTATTCTGGCTGTTTATTCATCCTGAATGATAACATATATAGTGATCAAACAGTGATAATCAGATATTAGAACTTGTTTTCCTTTGGTATGAACCTTTACTCGGGGGCTTCGACTGTTGCTTTCGCATCACAATGCCCACCTTGCGATCATCAACGATGAGGCCACCTTGCTATCGGTCCTTCTCTCCAGCTTTTGCTGCACTTCGGCGGCCGGAACCCGGCTTTCGTTTGATGCTTTCGTCTTTGTCCATAAAGGAGAGAATGATGTAAATGTCGGATCGGCTATATTCGGCGGACACGAAGTCATGGCGGACACGAAGTCACTTTTTCTTCATGGCTTTCTAAGATTTGACCTCCTTGGGATGCTTCCGTAGTGCCTGCTTCATAATAGCCCAGTATTTTTCGATGGGCCTTAGTTCCGGTGCGTTGGGGGGTTCATGTCGTTGGGTACGAAAGTGACCCCGTTGACCTCGTACCACTCCAGGACAACATTTGAATAGTGGCAAGAAGCTAGATCCGGTCAGTAGATCGTAGTGCCCTCGTGTTGCTTAAACTGAGGAAGCAGATGCTTCTGTAGACACTCTCGATAGTCACAAACGGCGCCCGTTTGCCACATGAGCAGATCGCTTGCCAAATCATGTATTTCTTGGCAAACTTTGAAAGTTTCTACTTCCTTACTTCCTCCGGAATATCAAACTTGTGCTGGGCGGTGAAGAACAGTGTCCCCGGAAGTTGCTGGAAGGCCGCCTTGACCTAAGTCTCATCATCTATGATGAGACAATGAGGCTTCGTCAGTATCTGGGTGTACAGTTTCCGGGCCCGTGACTTTCCCACCGTACTTTGCCGTTCGTCACGATTTGGAGCTTTCTGCACGTTGTACGTATGCAGTCCCTCTCGATGCTTGGCTCTCTGAACGAAAGACTTGGACAGATTCAACTTTTTGGACACATCCCTGACCGAAGCGTTTGGATT